>OY757938.1:45305640-45308140 GCA_963585895.1 Sepioteuthis lessoniana
CATAGGAATGCAACTTTATATGATTTACATTATTTCATGTTTTGCATCCAAAATGAGTCGTAATCAATAGTTTTTTGTTGTTATCTCAAACTCCCAAAATGGAACTCAACACACAATAGAACTACTTATGATAAAGCTTTCAAATTTCTAGTTTCTCAGCTCTTCTTTGCCAATAACAGCCTCATCAATAATGCATATGTAAATAGTGATAAAGATAATTGTTTTTTTAATAACTTGTTTGTTTAGTTTTTATGCATCATGATATAAGTAATGTTCTATATTAATACCAAAGTTTTGTAGCCCAGTCAGCTGGGGTTATAAAATACACCGACTGCATCTCTGCAGAAGGGTAAAACCAACCATTGTGTTTGATTTGGCATATCTACCATTGTACGTTATTTAATGCTAAATCCATTCTTATACATGTAAACAGTTCAATTTCAAACAATTCAGTTTAGCATAAGTACACAGTTTAGTTCTATTTGATACATAGATAGAACCCTATCAGGTGCTACCACTCCAGGCCAGAGTGGACCTGGCAGCAATGGCAATAAAGTGATACTCGATATTCCCCAAAGCTCCAGCATTACTGGAGCCTTACTATCAAATTGTTTAGTGTCATATCCAGGACTGGTTGGAGTATCTTACCCCTCTGCAGAGATACATACAGTGTATTCTGCAGCCCCAGCTGATTGGGCCACTGCCCATTGAGTGTCCTGGGTATGACATTAAACATTCTGATGGTGAGGCTACAGCAATGCTGGAGCTTTGAAGAATGTTTCTTTTTTCTTTGTTTAATGGTATATCAACCTTCTTGGGTTATTTAATGCCAAATCCATCCTTCTAACAGTTGTGATACTATTTAACCCATAGCTGAGAGGATAAGAGGGTCAATACCTTTCCCCAAGGGTATTTGTCCAAACATGAACATAATAACACAATTGGAGTTTGAACTCGCTTACTACGATTCAGCAGTTCAACCCTTTAAGCATTACACCATGAGGATATCTCCTTCGGGAATGCGGAGTACCCCTTCATTGCCATTGCTTCCAGCAAAAATCACTGGAGCTGCAGAATATGCTGAATGCATCTCTGCAGAGGGGTAAGACCACACTCCACCCCCGCCCCCCACTAACAAGTGTTATGGATATTACATTAAACCGTATCTAATGGTGAGGCTCCAGTCCTGGAGCTTTGGGAAATGTGAAGTACTCCTTCATTGCTTTTCAGGTTCACTTTGACTTGGAGTACTATTCCTATTAGGGTCTCACCTATAAAGCAAATAGAAATATTTAACCTTTTAACTGTGTCCTGGGTATGACACTAAACTGCATCTGATGGTGAGGCTACAGTTTTGGAACTTTGGGGAATATGGAGTACTCCTTCAATGCTGTTACTCCCAGGTCCACACTCACTTGGAGTGGTACCTATTAGGATCCCATTTATCAGTCAAATAGAAATATTTAATCATTTACAATACTTGAAGCCATTTAACCAATGATTTAAATTGAATTATTAGTATTATATAGGAATACTTCATCATCATCATCATCATCATGTCGTGCCACTAACACGGATATCCCTGACCATCTCTCGCCACTTTTCCATATCATTCATCGCCTCTGGCAGGTCTTCAGGGCTACATCCCATATCCTCACATAGCTGCTGAATGTATGTTCGTGCTGGTCATCCTGCTTTTGCCCGGTTATATGTGGGGGTCCATAGGAGTACATCACGTATGAGCTCATCCCTGATTCTCCAGCAGTGTCCTGCATGTCTGGTTCGTCTAACTTTGATAGTTTTCATGATGGAAGGCAGGTGGCCGTATAGATGGTGCCTTGTGGGGTGTTGCCGCCAGGACTTGTTCAATATTGCTTGCAGCATTCTTGTGTAATTGCCGTCTAGCTTCTTCTGTAGTGCATCCATATAGCTGTATCAATACGACAGCTGCCTGGAAGAAACTGCGTTTCATTTTATCAGTTAGGTCTGATTTCCATATGATTGATAGCCTATTGATAGCTGTCCATGCCTTCATTAGCCGCGTGTCGATGTCCTTTTTGGTTGATGAGATGCTGCTTCCTAGGTAAGTGAATTTGTCTACTAGTTTAAGAGGGGTTCCGTCTAGTGTGGAGATGTCACCTATTTGATTATAGCACATAATTCCAAGCAAATGAATGAATAATGTTCTATAGAATTACTAGTGTTAAGTAAGAATGCTTGAAACAATTTAACTGTGTGCAAATAAATGTACTCTGGCTTGTTTAAAAATTGCATCCGATAAAATATTCATTTACAAATCATATATATTTAATATATATGTATACACACGATTTGGCATTAAATAACCCACAACAGTTAATATGATGTAAAACATAAGCAACCAAAAACCACTGATAAATATATACAATAGAATTTTGTAAAATATATATAATTGTATGTTCAGATAAAAGGAAAAAATACATATACACTGGAAATGATCACAGAGTATGGCTTTATTCAA
>OY757938.1:45310640-45443140 GCA_963585895.1 Sepioteuthis lessoniana
AAGTGTTTGCCAATTGCCTAGGAGACTAGGGTTTAATCGCAGGTTGATTCATTCTAAAGACTCAAAAAATGGTACTTGATGCTGTTTTGCTTAATTTGCAGCATTATAAGATATGGATCAAGAGTAAAATGGAACAATCCGAGGAAAGCAGTAGTACCCTCTCCTACACCTCGATGGGGTATCTATTGAAAAGGGAGCCTTTGGGTTGCCCTCAACTATGGTCATGAACTTTTCTTAGGGTGGTTAAAAATTAATTCCATATTTTAAAATTCTTATAATTTATTTCATAACTCTGATTTTTCTGAGAAATTAAATTATAAGTATTTTAAAATAGGGAGTTACTTTGCAATTGCCCTGTATGTGTATGTCGTTTATTTTTTTTATTTTTAACTTGTTTTCACCTTAGGTCATTGTTAGGAAAACAATTTTTGTAAAAAGTTTTTCAATAGTTTTCAACAGAGTCAATATACCAGAAAAGAAGCAAAGAAAAATGAACTGGTAATGTAGTATATCCATTCTTTGAATGAAAATTATTTTTTGGTATCCAGTTATCTTCAACTGGTCATTATATTATCTCTGCTATCATGAACACTTGACAGTGAGATTTACACTTGGAAGATATTTATTAATTATGAGCTGTGTATGTTTCAAATTAGTAGTAACTGTTCTTGGCAAACATTTGACTTATTTGTTTATTTAGATGTTTCTGTAGCAACCCATATCTGTCCATCCTATTTCAAAGCTGTGTTTCGAGGATGGTTGATCTTGATGTGAAAACCATTTGGAGTCAGTGTTTTAAAATCTTTTATCCATTTATCTTCATGTGTTCCTATAATCATAGTTATACAGGGTGTCTCAAAATAGATGCAACCAATTAATAGGATAATGATTTATTACTGAGACAAGTGCAATGGCAGTCATTTGAAACATGTCCTGTAAAAAATGCATCCTTTGAGTTTGGGACATCAAATCAATTTTCTTTGAATTGTTATATCAGTTTTCGAGACATGCAATCTTTTTTTGAGTTTCTTGTCAGTAATAAATCATCATCATATTAACGGGTTGCATCTTTTTTGAGACAGTTTTGAATATTTTTTGTATTTTAATAAGTAGCGGTACAAAATAATTTTTCCTCTCTTGTCCAAGGCATTGTGATTGAAAATTAATAGTTGTTATAGTATACTATTTTCAAATCTGAAACAAAAAAGAATACAATTGGTAGAGTTATTAGCAGTCACATGGGTCCCATGTATATTGAGACAGCCTGTATTATCCGACGTGTTTCTTTTTTCAGTTCTTATGAGAGTGAATTTCACATTACTATTGATTTTCTATTTGTTTTTGTTTATTTGGCATATCAACATTTGTGGCTTATTTAATGCTGAAGATATTCTTGTAGAAGAACAATTGAGGTACTATTAAACCCATAGCTAGAGGGTTTAGAGAGTTCATGACCTTCCAAGGGTATTTGTCTGAATGTGGATATAATGGTATGACTGGAGTATGAACTCGCTTACTCTGATGTTAAAGTCCAGCTCATTAACAATTATGCCATGGGGATTCTTTGCCATTTCTCTTGGCTGTCTGGGTGAGTATTTCATTTTATAAGAGCAAGAGAAATCTAACACAAAACAGTGACCTCTAGGTAAACTGGTGCAAAACCTGAAAAAATATTTGACTAACAAACCTACATGAGCTAATTCACATCTCATTGGGTGCCCCATTTATATGGCTTTGTGCTACATATGTTCTCTGACGAAAGCAACAAGCTAGAAACATACACATTTGTAAGAACAAAATAAATAATCCTAAAAAATACAAATCTCATTTTGAAATATATAAAAGTGTATATAAAGAAAAACCTAGGGAAAATTTGTATAACAAGAAAAAGTTGGCCAAAATTATACAAATTTTCCCTAGGTTTTATATTTTGCATTTTTTACACATCTATCATTGATATCATTCCTCATAGTCCTGATGATGGTTCATTAGAACTGAAATGCTATAGTGTCGACTTTGCTTCTACTTGGATTCCCTTGTTATCAATTTTTCTTTATATATTGTCGGATTGCACTCCATTATTTACTTCCAAAAGTGTATATACTGAAAGAAAATAAAATAACCAAATCAATGCATGCAAAGATTCCAAAATAAGGGATGTATCAACACTAATATGACTCTATGAACATGCAATGCCAGGTCAAAATCAGCCAGGTCTTTCAGAGTGTTGCAGATTTATTTTCTATCGGTGCATCTGTTGCATCGTTTACCAGTTTTTAAAAAACAAGCAATGCCAGTTAATTCACATTGAACAGTGGTATCATTTTGAGTATTTTGGAGTATTTTGATTTTGTTATCTGATCAGATAATTCTTAATTGAAAAACAGGAAAACAGTATGAAAAAATCAGATTGATATGTTGCACTACAGGAACAGCATCATCAGAATTGATTTTTTTCTTCTACAAAAAAACAAGATCTTGACAAAGGAGGGAAACCTGCTAATATATATAAAGATACTGTAGACACAGAGTCAGAGGCACCTGGTGAGTGTCAATTTTTCACCTATGCAATCATCTGATGATCACATAGGTGTGAAACTGACTGTGTCTGTACTATCCTCTCTTAGATATATATGATATTGAGCACTTTTTATTTATAAATATAGAAAAGTATATTATATATATATATTCATCCACAGACAGACTGTTTTGTTGTATCACAACTCTTCATTGGACGCTTGAAGCTGGGATCGAAACCTGCCCAACTTTATATTAGACTTAGTATCATACTGCCCAGCCAACAAGTGAACCACATTAGCTTGGGAATTATATGGCATTATATTGTCACTCTCGTCTGTTTACATTTTTTCCTTAGCGGATACCAGAGTGGTCAATTCATTTGAAGAGCTTTGCAATATGCAAGTGGCAGCCGTTAATTCCTTCACCTGAGTGCTCAACCCCCATAGGGGATATATATATATACACACACACAGAAGATGCCCCACAAAAGACGGGCTGACATTTTAAAAATTCAAAACGTTTTTGTTTTTCATTTCATTTTTTATAGATTTTTCATTAAATAAAAAAACAAAGGGAGACTACTTTTTAATATCTGAAAAATTTTTAAAAACAGGAAATAAAAACAAGAATGTTATGATTTTTTAAAATGTCAGTTTTTGAGGGACCACCCTCTGTTGTGTGTGTGTGCGTGTGTGTGTGTGTATATATATATATATATATATATATAGGTTAGATTTAATCATTACAATCAGTTAATTTTTTTCTTTGATTTTATTTAAAATCTATTTCCTTTGATATCGTCTATTCTTTCTGAATTAATTTAGTCTGGAAAAAGGATAAATTCTAAAAACCTAACTGCAAATTGCCTGTGAGGGATCCTTGGATTGCAACACTTGATATCATATCTATGATCATTTGATATCATTTCCGTAATCCTTGGATTATGACACTTTCTATAGAACATCATCATGCTAAAGTGTTTTCTTTTTTTATCAGATACATCTAAATTCTATAAAAACAATATCATTCTTGAAAATGACTGGGGACTCAATTGGAAATGTTCAAAACCCTGAATCAGTCAATCTATCATATAAAATACTAGTTCTCTTAATGTGGTGAATAAATGAAATTTAAAAAAAGACAGACATCTAGAATAAATGTAAAAAAAAGGGTGAAGAAAAGCAAAGAAAGAAAGAAAAGCAAACAATTTACTGAAAGCTTTTACAAACCCACTAATTTACAATTCAATTCAGACCTAAAAAAATTTACCTGTTTTTTTATCAAAAAAATTATTATTATTTCTACTGGAACATTACCAAATAAAAACGGATATCATTTAGGTATTATTATAACCAAACTCTGTAGCATTGAAACTGTAATTAAAATATGAATATGTAGCAGTCCAAAAATAAGTACACTATTCATGTAGATTTAAACAATATTCAATTTTGGCTACAGATAGAGCATTTTGTTTTTGCTTTTGGTTTTTTTTTTGGTTACATAGTTTCAATACTATACAGTTTGGCAATAGATGATATGTAATAATATGTCTCCATTGTGTGATATTCCCCATGAAATAATCAGATACTGGTACCTTTGATTTAGAAGAAAATAAACATTCTATCAGAAAATTAGTGTGTATATATATATATATATGATAGAATAAACAAATCATTCTGGCCTAGTGGGTAGAGTGTTCGCCAATGGCCCGGGAGACCAGGGTTCAATCCCAGGTCGAGTCATACCAAAGACTCAAAAAATGGTACTTGATGCCGCCTTGCATAACACTCAGCATTATAAGGTGCAGATCAAGGGTAAAGTGGAGCAATCCAGGGAAGGAGTAGCGCCCCCCCCCCCTACACCTTGGTGTAGTAGCTATCGAAAAGGGAGCCTTCGGGTCACCCTCGACTTTGGTCGCCAACTTTACTTTACTTTACTGGCCTATTGAGCAGAATAAAATCCAAAATGAATGAATATTTACACACCGAGCTGTGGTAGTTTCATGACTTCCAGTTTCATTTCACTGTCTCATTACTCCCAGTCTCATTTCACTTAGTCTCATTATTTCCAGTCTCATTTCACTCAGTCCCATTTCACTGTCTCATTACTCACAGTCTCATTTCACTGTCTCATTATTCGCAGTTTCATTTCACTGTCTCATTACTCGCAGTTTCATTTCACTATCTCATTACTCCTAGTCTCATTTCACTTAGTCTCATTACTTCCAGTCTCATTTCACTTAGTCTCATTTCACTGTCTCATTACTCGCAGTCTCATTTTACTGTCTCATTACTTCCAGTCTCATTTTACTGTCTCATTACTTCCAGTTTCATTTCACTTAGTCTCATTTCACTGTCTCATTACTTGCAGTCTCATTTTACTGTCTCATTACTTCCAGTCTCATTTTACTGTCTCATTACTTCCAGTTTCATTTCACCCTCATTACTCCCAGTCTCACTAATTGCACCTCTGCAAAGAGGTAAGATCCCTCAAAGAGGGTTCTGATAGGACACTAAACTGCATTTGATGGTGAGGTTCCAGTCCAGGAGCTTTCAGGAGTGTGGGGTGCCTCTTTATTGTCATTACTCCCTGGTCCACTCTGATTCAGAGTGGTATTACTTGTTGGATTCCCATCTATGGGTCAGGTAGAACTATTTAATCATTTACTATGCTTGAAATTGTGTGCAAATAAAACTACTTATGTTAAATAACAATACTTGAAACCATTTAACTGTGTGCAAACAAATGAGCTCTAGCTCTGAGAATTAATTTTTATTTATTGCGGACTTTTTGTCCTCATCTTGGTAGTTTTTGTGTTGTTTCTTCTTTCACTACTTTTCAGCCAAATTTCACCTCTGGCCTTCTTCAGGTGATTTACCGTGACCTCGGTATAGGAATGCTGAGTCTTGTAACCGTATCCCCAGTAATTACTGCCTTCCATAGTAGTTGTCTATTGCACCATGTTTTTGACCAAGTAAACCTCTGGCCGGATTGGGTAGGATTTGAAACCACGATCTTCTGACAATGCTCACCTGAATGCTCTAGCTCATTTGAAAATAATGTTACTAAGTAACTATTAGCTTACAAATCATATATGTATATATATATATATATATAGGATTTGGCATTGAATGACCCTCAAGGGTTGATGTGCCATAAAATACTGCCAACATCAATATTTCTGATAAACAAATTAATAGTTAATTATGAAAGGTTGTTTATATCTTCTGTATACTGAAAGCCTTCAAGCTGTCATGAAATAATTTTATTTGCTAAAGTGATGAAACTTCAAACAAATTTCATTGAATTTCTTAAATTCTAAAATTTGTTGACACAGCATCTGTAATTGCATTCCAGTGTGAAGAATTAATAGAATTAAAAAGACTTTGTTTTAGAAAAACAACACATTGGAATTCAAAGTAATAGAAATAAAAGCATTCCTATAGAGGAATCAACAGAAGAATCTTTTATTTTCAAGTCTTTAAGGGCACTGGTAAATTTTACTTTGTCCAAACATGTTACCCTTTCAAGAGTGGATTTTTTTGTTTAGAATAAAATTTATATGCAATAGTTTTTGAAGCATTGACAATAATAATTTTTCTTACTTGTATTTGATTACAGTATTGTTACTTTTAATTATACTTGTAGTATTAGATATAGCAGTCTTCAAATTTACTTATAGCCCTGTCAGTAGGGCTAAGAATATGTTGACTGTATCCTCCTGCAGAGAGGAAAGAACCCCACCAAAAAAAGGGATATCCTGGGTATAACAGTGAACTGTATCTGATGGTAAGGCTCTCGTTCTATTAAAGAAATTCTTCATCTACTTGGAGTTTTAATTTTAGTGAGATTTTTTTCTTTTTTCATTAGTGTCCTCATCTTTGTTGTATTTTTTTAACATTATTTTCTATTATTTCATGATAAGTTTTATTCCATCTTATTACTACTGTTTTTATCCCAACTCTCTCTCACTCTAAACTCTTCATCAATCCCAAAATGGGTTTTTTTGGGTATGACACTAAACTGCATCTGATAGTAAGGCTCCAATTCTGGATATCTACTCTGACTCAGAGAGATAATACATGTTGGAACCTTGTCTGTGGATCAAATAGATCTGTTAAAAACTTATTCTTGTTTGATAGAACTAGGGACAAAAAATAAACTCTTAAAAAACAATTCAACAAAAATGTTTATTTGAATGCAATTCCCTAACCTCTATGCATGAAATAACCCTAAATGGGTTGACATACCATTAAAATCAATCAAATTTTTTAGACAAAGAATTATTAATCATTAATAATTTTAATCTTTATTTCATATTTCTTTTATTCCATTCATTGAATTAAATGTATTAATCTCAAGTTTCATCTTTATAGCATAGACAGTTATTAATTGTGACTAATTTTCTTTTCATCAATTTAGTTTTCTTTTTATTTCACAAGTAGTATTAGATGTAATAGTTGTTGAATTTCTTATATCAAGTTATATTTCTTAGTCATTTTTCATCTTCTTCATTTCCTCTTATTTCTTTTGCTTTTCAATGTATTGTCAATATTAGATCGTATAGTATTCAGATTTCTAATGTAAAACATAATCAATTGATAATTAATTTTTGACTCGTCTTTCATTTTAATTCTGTTGCTATTTATTACATTTGAATTTGACGAGTCCTACGTCAATTAAACTCACCACACAGAGAAATGATCAGTAAGATAAACTAACCACACTAAATAATTTGGCCTAGATCAAGAGCACTTCACATGATGTAATTGTTAACTTGCTGGTCAAGTTGACCATTGTTAGGGGTGTCCCCTTAGTGTAGTAGCTAACATACTGGACGATGATTTTGTAGTGAATTTAACCTCTAGGCACATAATTACATTCACTTTCGAACTAATACCCTTGAAAATAGTATTACCCCACTTTATCCCCTCAGCTATAGGTTTAGTGTCACTGCTATCCTACAAGCATGGCTTTAGTATCAAATAACCCTCAAAGGTTGCTATGCCATTAAACAAAAAAGAAAGAAAGACCATTGTTAGTGACTGGGTGACTCATATTGCTAAGCTTTATTATAATGTACCTCTCATGATGCTGGCCTTGTACCAAACTAAATAAAGCTTAGTAAATGATAACGTTATGACTAGATTTAAATTTGCCCATTGTTACCCAACCCCTCCACCATAAGCAGGTTGCAAAATATTGTCAATTTTTTAGCAGATTACAGTTGGTTTGAATTCAGTTTTTTTTTCTCTTTAACCAATTGCTGTACCAAGACTACCATGCCAGATTTGACACAAGGTCATTTTAATGTGGTGAGCCCACACATGAATTGAAACCCATGCATTGGCATCACAAAAATACTTGATCCCTTTGGCATTCCTCATTTTGGGAGACCTCAGACACCAAGTGATAAACTTAACCCTGCTAAGCAAATATTTCCTGGGGGAAAAGGCCACCTAGGACCAAAAAGTCAACTTAATAATACTCAACTTGCATGAACACCAGTTGGCCCCCAGAAAAACAAAGTAAAAAGCTAACAAAATTCGATTTTGACTCGTTGAATCCATTCCCTAATACAATAATTACTAGGCCATGTGCAAGTTCTAGTAAGGCACTGTCAGGCTCCCAAGAATATTGGACATAGTTTCATTTCTTATTTGAGATTATATTTTATTACTTAATAGTCATAAAATTTGAAGCAACTAGAACATTTCAATAAAAGCAGCAGAAATAAGATGAAAATTAAAGTAGTCAAACATAATTTCTGAAAGTGTTTCATCCATAAAATTTAGACAAGATGACTCAAAAATATTGAAGACCGTCTAGTTTTTTCAATATTTTAGAAATTCATAGACTTTTGCTGAGGTTAGGAAGATGACAAACCAGACTGGCTTAAGAGATAGCAAGCTTTCCTGATACTCTCCAAGTGCTACACACCAGATTTGCTTCCATGGCTTGAAGTACAGTCATGGAATCTATGCTTTTAGGCCTACTTTACCTTGCTCATTGGTCTAGTGGGTAGAGTGTTCACCAATGGTCCAGGAGACCTGGGTACAATCCCAGCTCGCGTCATACCAAAGACTTTAAAAATGGTTCTTCATGCTTCCTTGCTAAACACTCAGCAATATAAGGTATGTATCAAGGGTAAAGTGGAGCAATCCAGGGAAAGGAGTAGCGCCCTCCCCTACACCTCAGTGTAGTAGCTATTGAAAAGGGAGCCTTCTGGTCATCCTTGACTACGGTCACCAACTTTACTTACTTGTTTACCTTGCCTGATGGTCAAGGATCTTGCAATCTCAGCAAAATTTCATGAACCATCTGATTACTGTACTGTGATCAAAGGTGCCTTCATGTTTAGACAACAAATGTTTTTTCGCCCAGTCAGCTCAGGCTGCAGAATACACTGACTACATCTCCGCAGAGGGTAAGATACCCCCAACAAGGCTCCTGGGTATGACACTAAAAAATCTGAGGCTTCAGTTATGCTGGAGCATTGGGGAATGCAGAGTACCCCTTCATTGCCATTGCTCCAAGGTCCACTCTGATCCGGAGTGGTAGGACCTGATAGAGTCCTATCTACAGGTCAAATAGAACTTTTTGACATTCAAACTATGTATTTATGCTAAACTGAATTGTTTAAAATAGAACTGTTTTATATTTAACTGTGAGTAAACAAAAAAATGTGTACTTCTGCTAAATTGAATTGTTTGAAATACTGTTTGATCATTTGACTGTGGGTAAAACCTTTTTACATTGTAAAAAAAATTAGCTCAGTCTCATTTAAAAATATTATCCCTAGAATGTGTTTAGAAATCATATATTTGATTTATATGTATAAAAGGGATTTGGTATTGAATAACCTACAATGGTTGATATGCTATCAAACTAAACAAAAACAAACAACAAAATCTTTTTGGTTACTTCTGTGGCATTATGGCCTTGTTTGAATTCATAAAGCATAAGTGCCCAAATTAGACTAAATTACATATATTCATCTGTGTGGATTTCAGTTCAAACATGGACTAAAGCAATGCACAATGTGTCGGTGCAACAACTACTATGATACTACCAACCACAGCAGGTACCTTCCACAACTTAAACTGATTTGGTCACATGATATATATGCCCCACAATCTAATTTATATGCAACTATTGCAAAACTTTTGACTCACCCTAGTTGTAAATCTACATTTTCGTATCAAAGATATCCAATAAACATATTCTTTATTAGATGGAAGCATTAAAAAACTTAGAAGCATATAACTTGACAAAGAAAACGGATAATTATATTTGTTAGTTTATCATTATTTTTTGTTATCAATTAACATAATGCAACTAGCAGCACTTACCCAAATTACATATAGTTTGGTTTGGTTTCTTTATTTATCAACATTTGTGGGTTATTTAATGCCAAAACAATCCTTGTAGAAAAACAGTATTGGTACTGTCTGAATTTTTGAGATGTCGCTTGATGTACCAAATTTTGTTTGGTTTGGTTGGTTTGGTTTCTTTGTTTAATGGCATATCAACTCTTTTTAGGTTATTTAATGCCAAAGCCATTCTCCTAGAAGAACAGTAGTGGTACTATTTGACCCATAGCCGGGAGGATAAGGGGACTCATACCTTTCCCAAGGGTATTTGCCCGAAAGTGAACGTAAGAGGAAATCATTTTTAAACTTTGACAGTTGATATTTCTAGAATACCTTGTTTGACTAACAGTCAAACTTTAAAAATGATTTCCCAGGTTGAATCATTTCTATGCCCAGATAAACAAGGGACACCTGAGGAAGGCTGGAGGAGACAGCAGCCAAAATGTTATATTACAACTAACAACAATAAAGATAAGGACAACAGTCCGAAAAATCACATGCAAAATATTGCAGTAGTGGTACTATTTAACTCACAGCTGTGGAGAATAAAATGGTTCATGCCTTTCCCAAGGTTACTTGACCAAAAATGAGTTTGAACTCACTTACTATGATACCACAGTCTTGTATGTTAGCCACTACACCACAGAAACTCTTCCCCAAATATTAGTTGTAAGATTGTCACTATTTAAAAATAAATACTGTAGAATACACAGACTGTAAGACCCCCCCCCCAACAAGTGTCCTGGATATGACTCTAAACAATCTGATGATGACGTTCTGGTAATGTTGGAGCTTTGGGGAATGTGGAGTACTCCTTCATTGCCATCGCTCTCAGGTCCACTCTGGTCCATCATGGTAGCACCTGTTAGGTCATATCTATGGGTCAAATAGAACTAAACTGCATACTTATGCTAAACTGAATTGCTTGAAAAACAACTGTTTTGACATCTAAACTGCGTACTTATGCTAAACTGAATAATTTGAAATGGAACTGTTTTTGTATGCTAAACTGATTTGTTTGAAATAGAAATGTTTTGACATTTTACTGTGTGTAAATAAAAACTATACTTATACTAAACTGAATTGTTTGAATTAGAACTGTTTGAGTAAACTAAATAGCTTGAAATAAAAATGTTTTTGACAATTAAGCTGTGTACTTATGCTAAACTGGATTGTTTGAGATAAAACTTTATAAAAATTGATTTGGCATTAAATAACCTACAAAGGTTGATATGCCATAAAACCCAAACCAACAAACAAAAATAATTAACCCAGATTTGCATTTACAAAAGTTTAGGATAATTATTTATAGGCATTATTTACCTGTTGTAATCTAACAAAATATTACTGAATGAGAAATAACCAAAATGGATATCTATGATATTAACAAAATATGATACTTACCAGCGGTGTGGAGAAGGTAACCCACTGCTTATGGTGAACTTCTTAGTCAGCATTTTACCTCCCTTATAATAGTGTTTAATATATTTATGAGGAATGGGACATACCAATTAATGTTCATAGGCACAGTATATAACATTACCCATATTACATACAGGTTGAAAGATGGTCAGTATTAAAAACAAAGGATGAATCACTTTCATTAAAGTTTAAGCAGCACCCTACAAAGCAGCTGTATGACCACTAAGCTCCCATCTCACGAAAGGCAAATAAGACATGGTAGCCACTTCTGGAAAAGCAAGGATGAACTCACATTCTCCTGTAGACTCCTACACATGGACACACCAGTGTTAACCAGTTGGCAAAAACTTATATTTATCAGCACTTTGTAGACACTGGGCACCATCTGAAGGACATAATATGAACAATGGCTAATAACGAATCACAGGAATCTGTGCTGTCAGTATGCCCTATGATAACACAGATAAATATTCATATTTGTGGTCAAGTAGCTAATGGGCTACGCTATGACATTGTGGTCAGTGAGTTCAAACTCCAGTCACACAATTGTTTATTTTCAAGCTAAGACTCTCGGGAAAGGTATGAACTCTTTAACCCTCTCCCCAGCTATGGGTTAAATAGTACCACAACTGTTCTTCTACGAAGATGACTTTGACATTAAAAACCCACAAAGGTTGATATACCATCAAACAAAGAAACCAACCAACCTAGCTGCACCAGAGAGGCTTTAAGTACATGCAGGAGGTAGAGGGCTATCTGCCGGTATTTGTCACTGCCTCCCACCAGACACAACTTGACACAGGGTCAAAAGCCCGAAGGCCGATTAAAGTGGGGATAAAGGGGAGGGGAAGGTCGGGAACGAGCCGAGACTCGAACC
This sequence comes from Sepioteuthis lessoniana, assembly GCA_963585895.1. NCBI lineage: Eukaryota > Metazoa > Mollusca > Cephalopoda > Myopsida > Loliginidae > Sepioteuthis > Sepioteuthis lessoniana. Next base: position 45,322,833 of record OY757938.1, read on the forward strand.
CTGCTTATCTGTGCTGCTCCAGTTTGCGGCTTAAACTAGACGCATGGTCTAGTGCCGTCCAAGGGGGACAAAGGAGACAAAAATGCAGCTCGCCCACCCGAAGGTAGCCTAGTCGAAACTAGGTGCCTACTTAAAGGCCCCAAGTCTGCCATTGTTCCTTTTGCAGAGCCACGCTCCGGACCAAAGTCCAGAACAGGCCCCGGGGCGCTCGCCCTGCCTCTCATAACAATTACCAAGAAAGTGAATAAGGGGAGTTAGAAAGACCTTTTACAGAGAGAGGTGAGTAGTAAGACAAAATAGGTTAGGTTGTGGGGGGAGTGTGTTATTTGGTTATTTCAGTAGATTGCTCTCTAAATTATTCCCACCACAAATACAACACAAAACTTTACAATCGCACAAAAGAAATGGAATAGAACACAATGAACATTAAACAACAAACAATTTAATATGCATATAACAAAATATGAAAACAAACAAAATACATGATGTGTAAATGGCCTTTTGGAAAATAAAGTTTGGCAAGAAGAAAATAAATTTGTTTAAAGATGTGTGTATGTTCATGTTAACGGAGTCCGTAAATAAGTCGTTCTTACTTACATTAAGTTCATAGCGGGTTTTATGATTGTGGCGACAGCGTGTCGCGTTGATGAAAGAAAGTTTGTCGGGTTTTTCTTTTGAATGTGATTCTCGGCCATCTGAAGAGAGGTCATGAACTTTAGTTGAGGAAGGAAAGGAATTTGCCGGACATAGTATCAGCTACTGCTTTACTGGCTTAGTGGCTTGTCTTCGTCTGTGTGTAAGCTGTGTTAATGGCTCCCTAACTCTGTGTTATTTATATCCTACAGGTGGATCAAAGAATCGTCCTAAAATTTTGGCGCATAGATATTTATTGAGCAATCAGATTTGTATTTTACTATTTAATTTTTGAGCCTAAATATTTTCTGTTAGTTCACTTCCGATCCTAATTTTCTAGAATGTTCTATTCTATGTTCTTAGCTGATTGGTTGAAAAATACAAAAATTCGACTTAAATGCTAATACGGTTTTGATCCTAAATCTCTAGAATGTTCTTAAGTATGTTTTTATTGCTTATTTTAAGACTAGAAAAAATGTGTATCCCATAAGGTACAAATTTTACCTAAAACCCAATCTGTCTGAACGGGATCTCCTCGTATAGTTTCAAGCTTTGCCAGGTGCAACTTAACCAAATCTGGAAAATTTGGTTGGAATTGAGCCAAATATGTCAGAGCCTTGGGTGGTATGGACAGATGGATACTTGGTGAATTATAATAAGATATAAACTACTTGGAAAATCCCATTTGGCTTCTCATCAATAGTTGACATAATTAGACATATAACAATTTAAACACTGAAGAATAACCTTTATTCAGGAGATGCTTCAAGGCAAAACAAAGAAAACATTGATAAAATCTGACAGTTTAAGACTCTTAGCTCAAATAATATTAAGACAAGTTTTTAGAAGGGAAAAATATTTCTTATGATTAACTTTACACTGAATGTCTCAGCAAGACAAATCTATCTTTATATTGCTAAGATCCTCATTATGTTGACCCAGTTGGCTGGGACCCCAGAATACACCGACGGCATCTCTGCAGAAGGGGTATGACTCCCCCAATGAGTGTCCTGTTTATGACACTAAACAATTTGATGGAGAGGCTCCAATGATGCTGGAGCATTGAGGAATGTAGAGTACCCCTTTATTGTCATCACTCCCTGGTCTACTCTGACCCGGAGTGGTAGCACCTGATAGGGTCCTATCTATGGGTCAAATAGAACTGTTTGACATTTAAATTGTGCACTTATGCTAAACTAAATTGTTTGAAATAGCTGATGTTTCATTGAATTGTTTTTGATATATAGCAACACTTGGAAAACATTAAACTGTGGGCAAACATATGATTAATAGTAAATAGAATTATTTGTATCTGATAGAAATAAATGAACCCATTTAACTGTGGGAAAAAATGAGATCAAGCTTATTTAAAAATGTTATCTACAAAAGGTGTTTAGAAATCATATATTCAATATATATGTATAAAGATGATTTGGCATTAAAAAACCTACAATGGTTGATATGCCATAAAACCAAACTAAACCAAACCTCATTATGAGTGTATGTGTGTATGAGTGCATATATATATATATATATATACATATTCATCCACAGACAGATCTGTTTTGTTCTATCAGAACTCATCAGTGTGGCTAGACAGTATCTTCCCGTAGCTGGGATCGAAACCCGGTTGACTCAAACGCTAAGCCAAAGCTTCTAACCATTCAGCCACGAGGAGACATTAGCTGCGAAGTAAATTTTAAACAGTTATGAATCACAATTACTATTGTTTACATACATCCGTTCAACGGTTGCCGAGACCTCAATTCATCTACAAAGAGGCTTGCAATAGACGCTAATGGCAACATGATTACTTCTTTGCCGGAGAACTCAACCCTATGGGGGTAGGGGAGTATATCTCTCTCTCTCTCTCTCTCTCTCTATATATATATATATATATATATATTTAAATATATAAATCAATAAAGGAGTTTGATATATTCATACCTAAAGAGTGCTCAACATTGGTGATAGAGCATATGTAGACCTAAGTTAGGATAGTCTAGATACACTCAAACAACACTTGGTCATGATCAGTTTCTCATTTACGCAAGCATCGGACAATATATATGTGTAATGTACTTTGCTATATATATATACCTTAAAATCTCTCAACATTGGTGATAGAGCGTATGTAGAGCTAAGTTAGGATAGTCTAGATACACTCAAACAGAACTAGGTGACTGTCAATTTGATCTGATGATCACATCAAGTGCCATTTACTCTGTCTCTGTGCTATCCTAACTATTTTGCACACTCACAATCCATAACATAATCCATCTCACTATTTATCTCTATTAATGTTTTTCTCACTCTTTGATGTAGAATTCAGAACTTCTTTAACATTTTTAACAAATGAAGAGTCATGGTCCTTATCCTGCTATGTTGGCTCATAATATGTGGATAAAAGAGTTTGCACTGATAGCATAGACACAGTCAATAGCACTTAGTGACTATCAGTTTCTCACCTTTGTTTTCATCTGATATATATATATATATATATATATATATATACATATATATATATAGTATTATTTGGTCCAGTTAAACCAGAGTTGGGAGTAATTCCTTCAGGACAAGAAAATCATTCAAAAGCTGAACACTTAAATTTTCCTGGTAGAGAGCTCAATGTAATTAATATAACAGAGCAATACTTTCTTTGGTTTTTTTCTTTAAAGAAAGTGCATATATATATATATATATATATATATATATATATATCATCATCATCATCATCATGTCGCGCCGCCAGCGCGGATATCCTTGACCCTCTCTCGCCATTTCTCCCTATCATTCATCGCCTCCGGCAGGTCTTCAGAGTTACATCCTGTGTCCTCACATAGTTGCTGTATGTATGTTCGTGCTGGTCGTCCCACTCTTGCACATCCATATGTGGGGGTCCACAGGAGTGCATCGCTTATGAGCTCATCCTTGCTTCTCCAGCAGTGACCTGCGTGTCTGGTTCGTCGAACTTGTATAGTTTTCGTGATGGGGGGCAAGTGTCCGTATAGTTGGAGTCTCGTGGGGTGTTGTCGCCAGGACTTGTTTAATACTGCTCTCAACATTCTTGTGTAATTTCCGTCCAGCCTCCTCTCCAGCCGCTTCGTAAGCGTCCATGTGGTGCATCCATATAGCAGTATCGACACAACCGCTGCCTGGAAGAAACTGCGTTTCATTTTATCAGTTAGGTCCGACTTCCATATATATATATATATATAACCATAACTCATCAAAAGTAATACTTCATCATCTAAGTGTGCCAACAGCATAGGTTTCCTTAACTCTACTTCTCTTGTCATCTGTCCTGATTGGACATTGCTCTTAGAAAGTCCTCTAGACAGTATCCAGGGTCTGCTCAAAGCCAACAAATGTAAGGTTTTGCTGGTCAGTCATTGTAAAGAGGTTTTATTATAGTTATTTACTAATCTTACATAGAGAATAAAGCTATTTCCTGTCCGATTTGCAACTGAATGATAATTTTCTGGTGTCTGAGTTCACAATGAACAGTATTTTTTAATTATTCAATTTCTCAATATAGTGGAGATAGCTGTGAAATGCTAATTAAAACTCATCACTCCATCTTAAATAGAAGCATCACTATCATCATGGACAACTGTTACAACTGGAACCAAACAGGTTCATGAGTCATCAGGTTACTCGATAAAATATCTTGCTTCATGCAGAATAGAAGTGTTTAAAGTGTTGAATGTATCAACCTTCATGGAAAATTACTTTTGGTGTTTATTTATTTATCTATTTATTTTTTTATTGTTATTTGTTTCATCAACTCTTTGAAAAATCCTCTTTTCTTTGAATATTGGTTCAGATCAATAGCTGATATCATTAAAAATGTAATATTTAAAAGAACTGATCAATGACCATTATTCACAACTTTGTTGAATTTTTTTTCACCCTGATTCGTTATCAAAGTCGAGCAGACTATTGACTTAATTGGCATTAACAATATGTAAAAGATGACGAAAGATCTAAAATGTACAAGTTAGGATTTAATATTGTTTTAAAATAATTGGTTTGGTTTGGTTTGGTTTCTTTTGTTTAATGGCATATCAACCTTAGTAGGTTATTTAATGCCAAAGCTATTGTCTTAGAAGAACAGTAGCGGTACTATTTGACCCATAGCTGGGAGGATAAGGGGGTTCATACCTTTCCCAAGGGTATTTGCCCCAAAGTGAACATAATAGAAAATAATTGGGTATAAGTTCATTGCAAGAAAAGATACATTAACAAACTTAATAATAATTGATTTTGTGGAAGATTAAAGATTTAAAGGTACAATTCACAATTTAATATATTCTTGTAAATAATGAGCAGAATTACCTGGAGTTGCCTGGGATAAAAATATTAAGCCTATGTTTAAATTTTGATCTTACAAAATGATTACTCATGTGTAGATTGACCTTGGATTTATGATTGTATAATCATTAATTAATGGAATTAATTTTTGAAGTCAACAGTCTTTCCTATTATGTTTGAATTTCAATCTTACAAGATTATTACTCATGCGTTGGTCAACCCTTGATTAATTGTAACAAAATTATCAATTTATTGAATTAATTTCTAAAACCGACTTTTGTTCCTACTCATTATGTTTTGAATTACATCTTTAAAAATTGTCAATCATCGATACAGCCCAATTGGCTGGGGTTGTAGAATACAACAACTGCATCTTTACACCAACAATTGTTCTGGGTATGACATTAAATTACATTTGATGATGAGGCTCCAGTCTTAGAGAGCTTAGGGAATGTGGAGTATTCCTTTATTTCAATTACTCTCAGGTCCACTCTGACCTAGAGTGGTAGTACCTATTTGGGTCTCATCTACGGCATAAAATAGAAGTATTTAATCTTTTTCTATACTTGAAACCATTTAATTGCGTGCAAACAAATGATTGATGCTAAACTGAACATAGCAATACTTTAAACCATTTAAAAAGTAAAGTTGGCAACTGTAGTTGAGGGCAACTCAAAGGCTCCCTTTTTGATAGCTACTACACCAACGTGTCAAGGAGGGTGCTATGCCTTTCCCTGGTTACATACTTTATAATGCTGAGTGTTAAACAAGGAGGTATCAAGTACCATTTTTTGGGTCTTTGATATGACTTGACCAGGGATTGAACCCCAGTTTCTCAGGACATTGGTGAACACTCTACCAACTAGTTACTTGAACCATTTAACTGAGTGTAAATGAATGAATAATACTGCTTTTTATCATTAAGGGTTTTTGGACTATTGTCTTCATCTTTATTGTCATTTCCACAATGTTTTGGCCAATATGTCCTCTGGCCTTCTTCAGGTGTTTGTCACACTCGGAAACCTACACAGAACTTTAAACTACGTCCTTTATTGAATCCACGGGGGTTGCTTGTTCTGATTCCTTTAACCATAACCGGGTACAAGTGTTAAGTATTCCTGTATTGTTACTCACCTGCAGTCAGGATTGAACCTGCAACCTCCAAATGATTGTCTCCTTAGAAGCTTAGGGAACCAACAACTATAACTATTACGCTATATGTCTCAACAAGCTTTATCTCAGAAATTAGACAACTGATGAATAATTGTTTATGTCATATCCAGGACACTCGATTGAGGGGGGGGTCTTACCCCTCTACAAAGGCGCAGTCAGTGTATTCTACTGCCCCAACTGACTGGGGAATAAATAAAAAGGCTAATGGAAGAGCATTAGCCTCATTTTCCAATGGTTTAATGAATGATTTTAGAAGCCAAAACCAATTAAGTTTAAGCAGATGAAAGAGAAAGTGTTACCGTCTGGAATCTAATCAAAATGTTAAAAATAAATTGACTTCATAAATTTGCATCTTATCTAATTATTCATTGAGGCCATTAAAATATTTCAGGCTGGTGCCATTTTGGTGGTTCTCATATCACAGTTTTTTTTTCCTCTTTCTTTTTTATGTAGGAAAATTAATTTAAAATACTGAGATATTAACATTTTTTTGTTTGTTTTTCTTCTGTCTTTGAAAAAAATAACAAAAAAACAGAAATTCTTCATTCTCTGGTTGACAATTAAACGAATTCCAATGATTGGATTTCCAAATCTGAAATTACTCCTATGACAAAATGTCATTAAAGAAAATTCCTTCTTGATAAGGAATTTTCCTTGGTACTATATATATTATGACGATCCAATTTTTTTATGTATATTACGGTACCACAACAAAAACAGCACATTGCAATGATAGCATGGGTTCCTTTGACTCTCTTTCAATCCATCCCTATCAGCCACCAGACTTTATAGGTCCTCTAGACCAATCCTTCTCAAACTATGTGATGTGGTGTACCATGTTTCTTGAATGGTTTACTGTTTTGTAGGGTACTGCTTCTAGGATTTGTTCAAAACAGCATGCAGCATCTAGCTTTTTCTGTAGGCATTTTATTAGAGTCCAAAATAATCTTTAAACAATTAAACTAAGACAATAAAGCATTTTCCAATCCAATTTACAACTTAGTTATTATATGCATTATAAACAAGATTTTGAAGGGGTTGATTGATGATTGGGTTTTGAGGATAGAAAAACAGATACCATGTTTTCTTAACAGTTGTGTGTAAGTTTTATTATTACTTTTGGGGTCCAGCTCTGTCTGGCCAGTTTTCTAGAAAAGAAAATCTTAGTAGACCAAAGGGACTTCTCGTGGCATAGTGGCTAACATTCTGGACAGCAATATCGTAGTAAGCCTGTTCAAACTCCAGTCAGGCTCTTCTGGGGGTGGATCCCCCTAGTGTAATGGCTAAAGCGATGGACTGCAAAATCGTAGTAAGTGAGTTCAAGCTCCAGTCGCTCTATTACATTCACTTTCGGACAAATACCCTTGGGAAAGGTATGAACCCCCTTATCCTCCCAGCTATGGGTTAAATTGTATCACTACTGTTCTTGTAGGATAATGGCTTTGGCATTAAATAACCTAAAAATGGTTGATATGCTATTAAACAAAGAAACCAAACCAAACCAAACCAAACCAGGCTCTTCCATTCACTTTCACTTATACTCCTGGGGAAATGTATGAACTCCTTTTGCTCCCCTTCGGCTATGGGTTAAATAGTACCACTAATGTCCTTCTACAGGATGCCTTTGGCATTAAATAACCCACAAAGGTTGATATACCATTAAACAAAGAAACCAAACCAAGCCCTTGTTTCTCGATAATTCTACCCCCAGTAGAATCTGTACACCCCTTAGAAATTCACTCCCCCTGAACAACGCAAGCTTTACCCTGCCTTTATTCTTCCCCCACTGATTTGAGTCTGTGTTTTCTTTAGTCCCTACAATATGATACAGTATTTACAATGCTTAACTTATGGGATATCTTGTTTAATTTAAAATTCTCTGCACATATTTTTTATGATAACACCAATCCTCTACTCTGTACCTGACAATATCAGGGTCATTTCCAGATCACCACACCACACAGTGACGTAGCTTGCTTGTTTGTTTGGGTTTTATGGCATCTCTACCTTTGTAGGTAATTTAATACCAAATCCATTTTTATACAGTTTTATTTCAAACAATTCAGTTTAGCAAAAGCACACAGATTGTCAAAAACATTTCTATTTCAAGCTATTTAGTTTAGTCAAACAATTCAGTTTAGTATAAGTATAGTTTTTGTTTATACACAGTTAAATGTCAAAACAGTTAATGACATAGCTGTCATATCGCTGAATGCCTAATAAAAATGTATATATGATGGATAAGATACGAATAAGATGAATGGAATATACACTTAACCTCACAATCTAAAAAAAAACTGTATAAAATAAACTAAATAGTCATATATATATATATATATATATATATATATATATATATATATATTAAGCTTAGAAGTATGGGGCTTTTCATATGAATTCAACTCAATATTAATATCAATATTAATGGTTTACTTGTCTGTCTTACTCTTAATGAAAAGTGTCTTTGATTACTGAATAATGATTTTAATGAATTGATATGAATTAAAGATTTTTGTCAAAACTGTAACTAAGTTTTACATCCTTCTAACCTGTAATCATTGAAAATTGATTTTTTTTTTTCTCTCTAGGTAATGGTACACAACAGTTTATCAGTATCCCTGTTTCACTAGCAACTGGAGGCAACCAACAAATTCAGCTGCTGACCACTTCAAATGGACAGATTATTGCCACTAATCTGTCCAGCCTACAAGGACTTGCGCAACCCCTTAACATGACTGCTGCTGCTGCAGCAACCTCTTCAGCTACAGCTGCTGGAACAGGTGCTTCTGGTAAGTAGAACTGTTTTTGTAACTTTTAGCATATTTTTGTTTTAGTGGCGATCATACAAAATCAATGGAAACATTTGTTTTAATGAAGTAATTCTGATATATAAGTTCAGAAAATAATGTCCAATTTTAGAATAAACTTTTTTATGTATTAATGAATTTTAAATGTTTTAATCAGTCAAGATATGATCCCTTAACATTTATGCATTTCTGACCTTGATTGACAAGGTTATTTATGCCCATGCGATAAAACCCTATGACTGAGCATCGTCATGAAACAAAATTATGACCAAGCTTGAACTCTGGCAAAAAAAAGTAAACACATTTCTTTTTTTTATGTTCATAATTAGGAGCCTATAACTTTCAAAATCAAATTCTAAAAGAAGCAACAGAAATTTAACATTGATTATTAGGAATGTGATTCTATTAAAATTATATGTTACAATTGAATTCAAACAGTGTTTTAATCAAACTATGATTCCTATGCATTTCTGCAACTAATTAATAAGGTTATTTATGCTTCCACCATAAAACTTTTAAGGCTGCTTCGACTTCTCCTTTGGAATATGATGTTTTTGGGCGTACAAAGCTTGAAAAATGGCTGAGAGATTAGGAGAATATGGTGGGTGTGGAAAAGTCTCCAATCCCAAGTCAGAGAACTTCTGCAGGGTCATCCTAGCAACATGTGGCTAAGCAGTGTCATCCTGGCAACATGTGGCTGAGCAGTATCATCCTGGCAACATGTGGCCGAGCCGTGTCATCCTGGCAACATGTGGCCAAGTATTGTCATGAAGCAAAATTATCACCAAAATTGAACTCATGCAAGAAAAGGAAATGCATCACTTTTTTTTCCATATTCATGATTAGAGGCATATATACTTTGATCACTTTTTAGTCATAAGGAATGTTTGTTATTGTCTTTAGTGAAGAAATGTGTTCTTGCATGTGTATGTTATTCCCTCGCTAATTGTTGTTGTTAATAAAGGAGGATGAAGAAGTAAGAAGACGAAGATGCCGTTAGGTTTTATATGAAGGTTTTTAATGGCAGCATGGAATAAAGGGTTTATGTTTATGCTGCAAGTCTCGTAGGAAGGAAAGAAGTAAAGAAACGAAATGAAGTTGTTATGGAGTGGAGAAAGCAGCACATGGCGTATTGAATTAATCTAATTCATATTCAACTGGGAACCCTTGGTCTAAGAGAAATAGATGCAAGGGGTCCATAAATTAGATGGCTTCCCTCATTGTGTCAATGCTGCTGCTGCTGCTGCTATTGAAGAGCAGACAGTAAGACGTCTGTCCCAAATGAAGTTGTTCTACCAATGAGGGTGTTTGACAGCTCCCCAATTTGTGCTGCCCAGAAAGGTGGTTCGGATGAATAGGATAAGTCATCCTGATTGGGTGAAATTAAGCATCCAGCCTTATGGTCGAATTAAATTACATGCCAAACAAAACAATGAAATTCCTTCGACTAAAACTGTGTTCATTTGGAATGTGATTCTATTAAAATAAAGTGAGAATAAAATTTAAGCAGTTTATACTAAAATCAGACATAGCCCTGTGGACTGATTGCTTCTCTGCAGAGGGATAAGACCTCCCCCACAAATGAGTGTCCTGGATATGACATTAAACAATCTGATGGTAAGGCTCCAGTGATGCTGAAGCTTTGGGGAATACGGAGTACCTGTTTATTGCCATCGCTCCCAGGTCAATTCTGGCCCAGAGTGGTAGCACCTGATAGGGTCATATCTATGGGTCAAATAAAACTAAACTGTGTAGTTATGCTAAACAGAATTGTTTGAAATAGAACTATTTTTGTATGCTAAAATGAATTGTTTGAAATAGAACTGTTCTGACATTTAACTGTGTGTACACAAAAAATTATACTCAACTGAATTATTTAAACTTTTATCAAAATGACTCGATTTGGCATTAAATAGCCCAAAAAGGGTTGATACACCATAAAACAAAACAACCTTCACAAGTCTAAAAGACCAACTTACTTGAAACCAAAAATCATCTCTTTTTATCTTGGGCCAGAAACCAAAATCTCTCGCTTTTGTTGGCCTTATTCTGGCCGATAACACATACACTGTGTCATTTCAACATTGATTTACCGAAATTCGCCTTGCAGGTCTATGATGTCTTCAAGCACATGTACAAACAATTTCTTTCGCTTGCTTCATAGGTTTGTCTCCACCACACATTCCTGTGGAGTACCCCTTAGTTGCCATTGCTCCCAGGTCCACTCTAACCCAGAGTGGTAGCACCTGATTGGGTCCTATCTATGGGTCAAATAGAACTGTTTGATCATTTGACTGTGTGTTGGTGGGTGACAGATGTTTAATTGAATTTTTAGTGATACATAGAAATACTTGGAAACATTTAACCTTAAATTCCTAGATTGTCAAGTATTGCTATGTTGTAGTTGAGGGTTATTGCTATATAATAGTCGTAGGATATTGATATATAGTAGATGCAAGCTTCAAAAGCCTAATGCCTTTGATCACTGTGTCTTTTGCTTTGTCTGCTATCATCAAAACATATATAAGGTAATATATCTCAGGGAGAAATGGCAATTTGCAAGAGGAGTATAAAACCTCTGCTTGAATCTGAAATTTCAAAATGACAATGTTAACTCGAAACATGACCATATTTACCAACCCCTCTGCTCAGGCAGGATATGACACAAGGTCAATTTTTTAAGTGGAGTTTAACAGGTTTGAATTCAGAGTTTTCCTTCTCCTAGACTAGTTACCTCACAAAGGCTGAAGAATACAGTCTGTCCTACTATTTACCCATAGCTGGAGGGAGAATAATTGGATTCATACCTTTCCCAAGGGTATTAGTGCTATGTGAAATGCAATCAGTCTAGTCCAGGATTTGAACTTGTGTCGCCGTGTCCATTTCCAATGACGATAATCATTACACCACAGACACTCGAAGCATGACTGTGGAATAAGAACATTGTTGCTTTGGCTCAGACAGGAGCCCAACCTATCCTAATTGGACATAATAAACTTGGAAGTCAGCCACTCATAATCTATGTTGAACCTAATACATATGAAAAGCAATCAGATCCTTGGAACTTTTCATTTTGCCATGAACTTTGAACTAACAGTATTGATTAGATATTTGTTTTTTGTTTGTTGCTTTTTGTTTCTTTATTTTGGGAAGGAGAAGGGGTAAAATTTTAGGTATTGACTGTATATATTTCACTATAGATTCATTTTGGTTTGGTTTCTTTATGGGTTAAAGCTAGTGTTGTACAACTTAATTTAAGTTCTTTATGGGTTAAAGCTAGTGTTGTACAACTTAATTTAAGTTCTTTATGGGTTAAAGCTAGTGTTGTACAACTTAATTTTCTCTATTTGTAGCACAAGTATTCAGTTCATGAAATAAAATAAAAGCATTGTGCATTCATTCAGATCTTTGATATGAAATAAAGAATAATAATTCAAGCCTGTTTGCATTTTATGAATAGCTACAAGCACCTGTAAATCTAAATGGTAATAAAATTTTAAAGTTTAGCTAACCTGAAAATGGTTCCTGGTCACAAAGTGTTCTTTAGGGTCTAGTTAAATATTGATCAGTAGCGGTACTATTCAGTTGAGGAGATAAGGGGTTTCATAACTTTCCTAAAGGCATTAGTGTGAAAGTGAATGTAATTGTATGACAAGAGTTTGAACTCAGTAATAAAATATTGCAATCTTGCACGTTCTTTATTATGCAATGGAAACTGAACCTCATTTTGTTTTTATCAAAAATCTTCAGAAGAGGGATTGGCCAGTTGACTGGGACTGTAGAATACACTGACTGCCCCTCTACAGAGGAGTAAGAACCTCCCCTCAACGAGTGTCCTGGATATGATACTAAACAATCTGATAGTGAGGTTTCAGTGATGCTAGAGGTTTAGGAAATGTGGAGCACTCCTTCATTGCCATTGCTCCCAGCTCAACTCTGGCTCAGAATGGTAGCACTTGGTAGGGCCCTATCTATGGATCAAATAGAACTAATCTGAGTACTCATACTAAACTGAATTGTTTGAAATAGAACTGTTTTTGACATTGAAACTGTACTGATGCTAAACTGAATTGTTTAATATAGAACTGTTTTGACATTTAACAGTGTGTAAACAAAATCTATACTAATACTAAACTGAATTGGTTGAATTAGAACTGTTTGAATAAACTTGAATTAGAAATATTTTTGACAAACTGTGTAATCATGCTAAACTGAATTGTTTGAAATAGAACTGATTATTTGGATGAAAATAAATTTGGTGTTAAATGACCTACAAAGGTTGATATGCCATAAAACCCAACCAACCAGAATAGAAAATTTAAGTGGTCTTTGCATAATAATAAAAAATCATAGAAAATAGATGTTTCATAGAAAATATGAAATATACAGAAATCTTGTAGAAGTAAGAGAACTTTTATTACAACTTAATTTTCTCTGTTTGTAGCACAAGTATTCAGCTCATGAAATAAAATGAAAGCATTGTGCATTCATTCAGATCTTTGATATAAAATAAAGAATAATAATTCAAGCCTGTTTGCATTTTATGATTAGCTGTAAGCACCAGTAAACCTGACTGGTAATAAAATCTTAATGTTTAGCTAACCTGAAAATGGTTCCTGGTCACAAAGTGTTCTTTAGGGTCTAGTTAAAGACTGAGATCATAAGCCGGAAAGGGGAGCCATAAACTTGACCAAATGGAAGTTACTTTAATGATAACAGAATAATAGAAAAGAGAATATAGTCACACAAAGAAATAGTTGGAATTTTTATGGCCCACTTAGAAACAGTGAATGCTCAAAAGTGTCTCCAAGGATGGCAGTGGTTGATAAATAAGCCTGTACAATAATTTGATCAATTTTACTTAGAAACCTCATGCCAATGGGCACCTACTATGAAGGAATGGTTGAGCACCTTGAGTTATGTAATGGTTAGCAAGCTAGGCTGGCAAACCATTGTTAGCGAGTCTGATTCTCATAGGGCACCCAATACTTCTGGCCTTGTGTCTGACTAAACTAAGGTAAGTGAATAACTACTGTGAATATCTGGTTTGCAAAACAAAACTCACTGTGATGTACACAAGTGTAATGAGCTTGATCCTCACTAAGCACCCTATTAGTAGTGGCTAAACTCAGTAAATAACTATATGAAGATCTGTCACTGGTTAACAAACTCATCTGAAATATATTTTCTCTAGTTTAGACAGATTGGCCCTCACAAGGTGCTCCATAAGTGTAGCCTTGAGCCAGTCTTAGCTAAGTTTAGCAAACACGGTGCCTTGTGTGTATTGCTTAGTATCCATTTTTTAATTTTTTTGCCTTGTTCATCCAAGAAAGAATAAAATCTAATCTTTGGTCTCTGGTTGAACTATGTTCAGTCTTGTTTTCTCCCAATGCTGGTCATGTCACCTAGAATTTACGATGAATGGAATGATTCCATTTATACCTAATAGTGGAATACAAATGATAGATTTGTTAGGAGGTAGTCCTCTAAACAGAGTGTCGCTCACAACACAGTGGTTAGTGAGTTCATTTCAAAGGGCAATTTACTAATATTTTTTTGAATGTTATTATATTTTTAGATGATTTTTGCTATAACAAAAAACAAGAATTAACCCTTTTGCAAGCAGAGTAAAATTTTTGTCATTTTTTTATAGTTCAATGTAAGGCATTTTCCTATTGACTGCCCATTGTTCTGTTCAATATTGCTATATAGAAACATTATTAGGTCTCACTGTGGTGTAAGGTTATGTAAAGTTTGTTTTGTAAAATATTCTTATCAAAAGTGAGTGCTTTATTGTTTTTATGCTATTGTACCAGATCATTGGACAAGTGGGTAGAGAGTTGGCCAATGGTCTGGGGAGACATTGGTTCAATCCCAGGTCAAGTTATACCAAAGACTTTAAAAATGGTACTTGATACCTCCTTGCTTAACACTCAGCAATATAAGGTATGTATCAAGGGTAAAGTAGAGCAATCCAGGGAAAGGAGTAGCACTCTCCCATACACCTCGGTGTAGTAGCTATTGACAAGGGAGCCTTATGGTTGCCCTCAACTTCAGTTGCTAACTTTACTTACTTACTATGACATATGATTACTGATCAAATTATCATGTTTTGTTTCTTTTTTTATATGATTAATTGACTTGTTTGAATTTACTCTCGATTTTGAAATTTTTTGAAAATAATTTGTCCGCTCTAAAAGGATTAGAAAATTGTCTGCCAGTAAAAAGGACAAGAATTCAGATAATATTAGTCAAATTAGACAAAATAGCCAAAAATGTGTGTCAGATCTAATTCAATGAAAATTGTGTTCTCAAGTGTCATTAATGATAATGATTTGTGTGTGCAGCAAGTTTGATCTTTATGAGATAGAATATCATTACAGCCTTGTGCCTGACTATGCTAAGCTTATCAAACAATCTTAGATACCTATCATAGCACAGAGATTAGTGAGTTCCTCTCAAAAGCCAATTAGCAAATGTAATGAATTTGATTCTCATTGGGTGTCCCATTACAATCACCTTGTACCATGCTGAGGTGATTAATTATATCATCTGAAAAGATAGCTTCACCAACAAGTGTCCAGGATATGGCATTAAACTTGGTGAGTCTTCTGACCTGGAGTTTTAGGGAATGTGGAGTGCCCCTTTATTGCCATTACTCTCAGGTTCACTCTGACCCAGAGTCCCATCTATAGGATAAATAGAACTATTGTCCTGGGTATGATACTAAACTGCATCTGATGGTGAGGTTCCAGTCCTGCAGCTATGGAGAAAATAGAGTGCTCCTTCATTGCCATTTCTCCCAGGTCTACTCTGACCCAGATTAGTTGTACCTGTTAGGTTCCAATCAATGGGTCAAATAGAACTGTTTAACCATTTAAATGTGTGCAAACAAATGACTGATATTAAATTGAATTGTTAGTGCTACATAGCAATACTTGAAACCATTTAACTGCATGCAAACAGATGAGCTCTGGCTCATCATATATAAACTATTTGCTTACAAAACATATATATAATAGATATGTATAAACAGGATTTGGTATTAAATAACCCACAAGGGTTTATATGCCATTAAACACAACCAAACCAAACCAAACTGAAAAGATATTTGCTATATGCAAAAAGAATTAATGAATTTGGTCTATTTTGAAAGTATTTATTTCCCTTTGATATTAAATATACTATTTCTAGATGAGAGGGTACCTCTGATGGTGTAATGGTTAGCAAGCTAGACTAGTAAACCTACATGAATGAGTTCAAGTCTCATTGGGTGCCCCATTCATATGGCCTTGTGCCACATCTAAGCAAAAAAAGCTTAGTAAATTACTACTATTTCTAGATGAGAATTTAATCTTTAGCTGATAAACAATTGTGGACTAAAAAGTTCATATGATGGTGTCATATCTGCTGTTGATGGCTTTTTTAACCAATGAGATCCAAGCACTGCAACACTGATCGAAGAAGTTTCTAGACCACAAGATATACTATATCAAAAAGTAAACCTCATTTGGCATGATTCCAAGAGGTTATCTTGATCAACCTATGAAATTTATATGGAAATCAGACCTAACCGATAAAATGAAACGCAGTTTCTTCCAGGCAGTGGGCGCATCGATACTGCTATATGGATGCACTACATGGACTCTAACAAAACGGCTGGAGAAGAAGCTAGACAGCAATTACACGAGTATGCTGCGAGCAATCTTGAACAAGTCCTGGTGGCAACACCCCACAAGACACCAACTGTACGGCCACCTGCCCCCTATCATGAAAACTATTCAAGTTAGACGAACCAGACATGCAGGACACTGCTGGAGAAGCAGGGACGAACTCATAAGTGATGTACTCTTATGGACCCCCACACATGGCCGTGCAAAAGCAGGACGACCAGCACGAACATACATTCAGCAACTATGTGAGGATACAGGATGTTGTCCAGAAGACCTGCCTGAGGCGATGAACGATAGGGAAATGTGGCGAGAGAGGGTCAGGGATATCCGTGCTACCAGCACGACATAATGATGATGATGATGATAATGATGATAGTCATAATATTATGTTGTATGAAAAATATTTTCATTTTTTATATATCTTTACATAAAAGTTTATTTAATGTACACAGCTAAAGATTGATTTTCATTCCACTAAATTAATACTATAATATATACAAATAATTCTCATTTTTTCCCGAACTTTAACCTAAAACTTATTACATGCATACATCTAGAAACTATCATTGATTCCTCTCTATTATTATTCATTATACTGGCCCATTGGCATCATGGTTAGAGTGTTTGCCAATGGTCCGGATGATCAGGGTTCAATCCCGGGTCAAGTCATACCAAAGACTCAAAAAATGGTACTTGATGTCTCCTTGCTTAAAACTCAACATTATAAAGTACGAATCAAAGGTAATTAGAGTAGGAGTTGCAACCTCCTCCACACCTTGGTGTAGTAGCTATTAAAAAGGGATCCTTCAACTTGCCCGCAATTACAGTCAGTCAACTTACTTACATTTAAGTTGTTAGAGTAAATTCAGTTTCTGGCAATTTTCAGACATTTTAAATTCGACCTCAAAGCCACTGAAAGTGTTCCCCACAAAGTCTCAGTTGATCTAAGAATAAATAATCTTTTGATACACACTGATTTACATACATTCAACTTTGTAGTTGCTTGTAGTTTGATGATTAACATCATGGGTAATGGACAGAGCAACCCGAGTTGAAATCCATGACAAGGCTGTTTGCGTTTCATATAGCACTAATAAGTAAGTAAAGTTGGCAACCTTAGTCAAGTGCGACCCAAAGGCTCTCTTTTCAATAGCTAAAACACTGAGGTGTAGGAGAGGGCACTACTCCATTCCCTGGATTGCACCACTTTACCCTTGATCCTTACCTTATAATGCTGATAGTTAAGCAAGGTGGCATCAGGTACCATTTTTTGAGTCTTTGGTATGACTCAACTTGGGATTGAACCCTGGTCTCCCAGACCATTGGTGAACACTCTACTCATTATGCCAATGGCTCGATACACTAATACCCTTAAGAAAAGTATGGTTCCTGCCATGGATAAATAGTAGGGCAGATTAGGCTCTTTAACTTTGGTATAGAATCTGGTCTAAGTGAAGGAAAACTCTGAATTAAAACCTATAGAACTCTACTTAAAAACTGACCTTATGTCATATCCTGTTTGAGTCGAGGGGTTGGTAAGTGCATAAATTCCATTTGTGCTGGGAATCAGCTGATGGACTGACTGTTTATAAAGTAGAAGAATTTCATTGTGAATGTGAGATGTCAGATTAAACAGAACAGGTATAAATGGCAAATCTACAAAAACAATTCAAACAGATGTCCAGGCAAGATTCCAAGAGACTTAAACTAAATATAAGCCCCATTCCAGAATTCCTTTTTATTTGCCAGTACTTTGTATAAAACTGTAAAAATCTTTTTAACTATCAGATTTATTTATGGGGAATGTGTTTTTCAACCAGAGTTGAATAACCTTTCCATTCAAAGGCCACATTGAAATTTATTGTCAACTAATAAGGCTACGCTCAATAAATTTTTAGAATGTTTACAACCAAAAGTTTTAAGTTTTAGTCAATACTTTGGTTAAGATTTAATTAGTATCTACAACTTTTCTAACCTTTAAAATATTTTTTGGTTGTTTTTTTTTTTTGGAGAGCATTGAGATATCAGATTCTAAAATGGAAGTTTGCAATATGAATCAAACTTTCAATAAGTTTGTAAGAGGGTGCACTTGAGTGTTTCAAGGACTGTGTGCAGTTATAAAATAGCAGGTTCTCCATTCCTATTTTAACCAATAGAAAAACTTTTTCATGTAGTTTGGTGGGTTGGATTGGGTTTTATGGTATATCAACCATTGTAGGTTATTTAATGCTAAATCCTGTTTATACATATATACTAGATATATAGAGTTTGGTTTGGTTTGGTTGGGTTTTATGACATATCAACCATTGTAGGTTATTAAATGCTGAATGCTGTTTATACATATATATTAAATGTATAAAATTTGGTTTGGTTGGGTTTTATGGCATATCAACTATTGTACGTTATTTAATGCTAAATCCTGTTTATACATATATATCAAATGTATACATGATTTTTAAACCTATTTTATTGATAAGATTCTTAAACAAGCCCAATCTCTTTTTTACACATAGTTAAATGGTTTCAAGTATATATAACAGTCACAATTTAACATCAGTCATTTATTTGCATGCAATTTGTTCTATTCGATCCATTGATAGGACCCTATCAGGTGCTACCACTCTGAGTCAGAGTGGACTAGGGAGCAATGACAATGAAGAGGGTACTCCATATTCCCCAAATCTCCAAGGTTGGAGCCACACCATCAGATTGTTTAATGTCATATTGAAGCCACTTGTTGTTGGGGAGGGTCTCTGCAGAGATACAGTTGGTGTATTCTACAGCCCCAACCAACTGGGCTGTCTTTTTCATATAGGTTGACTGTGATTTTAGTGTTACCCATCTTAATAAATAATTTCATGAGAAACAACATCAATGTTCTTTAATCAAGATTTCTTTTTTTTCTCATGGTCAATGCTCCCTCAAACTTGCTTGGTCACGTAGTATGTTTGAATTAAGTGCTCATCTCATACAATGGTCCAATTCTAAAAAGTCATAAATAGTAAAAAATCTAATTCTTGATAATACACCAAAAAATATCACTATAAACTATTATTGAACTTGATACCCTTTCAAAAACTTCAAAGCTTTCGGAGGGAGGTGTTATAGAACATTTAAGAATGAATGGCTATACCGTAACACTCATAGTATAAAGGTTATCATCAAAGGAAATGGACTTGGTGACCTGAGTTCAAACCCTGGACAAGACTATTTGCATTTCACTTCATGCTAATGCTCTTGGGAAAGGCATGAGTCCATCTATTCTCCTCTTCATCTATTAAATAGTAAAGCAGACTGGGTTTCTGTGCCTTGGTAAGGCAATCAGTCTAGGAGAAGAAAAACTTTTAATTCAAACCAGCTTTACCCCACCTAAAAATTAACCTTCTGTTACATTAGATTAGGCAAATATATACGAATTATATATCACCACTAATCTGATAAACACTGTTTATTATTAAATATAATACATATTGAAAAGTTTATGAATACAGTAGAAGTATCATTACATATTAGAATTTAAACTGTTTTCGTCTAAATGAGAGAAGGTGAGGAGACACACCAAGATTTCCAGAACTCAAATTTATAATAGATAATAAATCTGTACATAAATGTTGCAAAATAATATTTTTCATAAAATAACCTAAATATTAATATCATTTGAGCAAAAAAAAACAATATACTCTTATGGACTCCCACACATGGCCGTGCAAAAGCAGGACAACCAGCACGAACATGCATTCAGCAGCTATGTGAGGATACGGAATATTGTCCTGAAGACCTACCTAGGGCGATGAACGATAGGGAGGAGTGACGAGAGAAGGTCAGGGATATCCGTGCTACCAGCGCGATATGATGATGATGATGATATGCAAACAGAGAAAAAGAAAGGCCCTTAAACAATCTCCCTACTCTGCCAGATTGGTTCAAGGAATCCTTGCCTAAGAAATAAGCTCCAAGAGGTTAAATGACTATTTCCAAGAGTTTCCATTACCATTTTTATGGGCAACACATTTTCAATTCTTTCTGCTGGATATGACTGGACCTCTTATTTTTTTCTTTAGAATTGTGTCATTGTTTTAGAGTTAAGTAATGTACATACGTTATGAAAGTAAATATGGATGTGAATCCGACAGTATAAAGAAAATAGGTGAATTTATCGTGATGTAAAGCCAACATCACAATAAATTCACCTATTTGGATGATTCTGTTTTTTCTATTTTCTTCATACTGTCGGATTCAGATCCATATTTACTTTCATACCATCCTTTTAGAAAAACAAATACCAAATACATTCTTGCATGACATCTAACATGGATGACTTCAAAATGATCTGTATATATGAAAACTTACTTATCTCAGCATATTTCTTTAAAAGACAGGAGGATTTTTTCTTGTCTCTTAAAAAATCCAACATTTTCAAATATCATTCCACGTGCCAAACACATACTTAATACTTTTAAATTAAGAACGCTATATGCGCATTTGTATCTTTTCATTGCGTACATTTTATTTGCTCCTGTTATCTCAACAAGCATCCATCATTGTGTGAAAAATTCTCATGATATCAAAGTCCTGATGAAGGTTATTACGTTGGCTTTACATCACAATATATTCACTTTTTTGGATTATTCTGTTTTTCAATTTTCTTCATTATATATATATATATATATATATATATATATATATATATATATATATATATATTTATTTATTTATATATATACATATATAATACCGAGGGAAGTCGCCATGTTGTAGTGGCTTATGTGGTGGACTGTGACATTGTTGTAAGCAAGTTCAAACTCCAGTCATGGTATTACATTCACTTTTGAACAAACCTTTTACAAGGATGACTTTGGCATTGAATAACCCACAAAGGTTGATATGCCATTAATCAAAGAAATCTAGCCTAAATAATAACCCCACACATATGAATTATGTATATAGATATGTATATAATGTATCAATACAAGTATATAGTATACATATATATATATATCTATATATATAATGCACACACATATAAAGTGTGTATATAGATATGTATATCACATATACGTATGCATACATACATTAAATACATAGATAAGCATACAATGTATACACTATAGATATATCATAAATTAATATTTTTCTCATGAACATCCACATTTGCACATGCACATGTTCATAGTGTACATATACACACATATGTACATACACATAGATTATGTTTGTAGCATACACACATATGCACAGATACATATATCACTCTTACACACACACACACACACACACATATATATATATATACATCCACAGGCAGACTGTTATATTGTATCACAACTCTTCAGTGTGGCTTGACACACATGACACTTCAGGCCGGCATCAAAACCTGACCAACTTTATGTTAGGCTTGTTATCTTACCACTCACCATTAGGCGACATACATCAGCTCAGGAATCACAACACATTATGTATCAGCTTTTGCTTGTTTACCTTTTGCCTTACCAGATACTAGAGTGCTCAATTCATTAAAAGAGCTTTGCATGACGTGAGTGGCAGCCATTAATTCCTTCGCCAGAGTGCTCAACCCTCGGTGAGGGAGGGTATATATATATATTGCTGAGTGTTAAGCAAGGAGACATCAAGTACCATCTTTTGAGTCTTTGGTATGACTCAACCTGAGAATGAACCCAGGTCTCCCAGACAATTGGCAAACACTCTAACCATCATGCCAATGTCCTATGTATATATTTCCCTGTAATTTTTGTTGTTAGTGTAAAAATCATTTGTTAAACTTTATTTTTGTGTTTCTTTGCAATACAATTCTTTTCTCCTAAAGAAATATGAGACTGAATAGCTGAAAATATTTTGAAAATATCCGTTATCAGAATTTAATTAACTCAAAATGACAAAATCAATAACCCCTTTTAGAATCAGTGAAAAATTAATACAATGTTAATCCAATTTTCCATTGTTTTTACTCAAAAGATATTTAAAAATTTTAATTTTACAACAATTAATATCTTTTTAAATTATTCTATATTGAGGCAAACTTTTTGTGTTCAAAAATTCTTTGAAGGTCTAAGATAAAATGTTGCCAGTTTTCACTGCATTATTCAGGGTAATTTTGTTTTCATCACTTTTTACTTAAAGGCCGCCAGTGATGGCTATTAATCTAAAATACTAACTTATAGAATTTATAATCGCACTAATCATAGAAATGAGAGTAATAATCAAATAATTTTATAATTGCATCTTACAATTCGTTAAAAATCTGTATTTTCTGGTACTTACTCCCTAGATATGAAAATAAATATATCAAGTTCAATATTTTCTATATATGAAATGTATTATATTCAATACTACCAAGATATGAAATGTTTCATATTCAATACTTCCTGGACCGGATCTGTTTCTTGTCCAATACTTTCATGTTCTTTACTTCCTAGATATCAAATGTTTCATGTTCCCTACTTCCTAGATATCAAATGTTTCATGTTCCCTACATCCTAGATATCAAATGTTTCATGTTCACTACTTCCTAGATATCAAATGTTTCATGTTTCCTACTTCCTAGATATCAAATGTTTCATGTTCCCTACTTCCTAGATATCAAATGTTTCATGTTCACTACTTCCTAGATATCAAATGTTTCATTTTTACTACTTCCAGGATATAAAATGTTTTATGCTTACTACTTAAAATGTTTCATGTTTACTACTTATGGGATATAAAATATTTTATGTTCCTACCTCCTGGATATAAAATGTTTTACATTCATAACTTCCTGGATATAAAATGTTTCATGTTTTCTAATATTCTGGTATTGGGTCTCTTTACTTTAATGGCATATCAACCTTCATGCGTTATTTAATGCCATAGCCATCCTTCTACAAAAACAGCAGTAATACTATTTAACCCATAGCTGGGAGGATAAGGGGATTCATACCTTTCCCAAGGGTATTTGTCTGAAAGTGAACATAATAGCACGACTGGAGTTTAAACTCGCTTTCTCTGATTCTGCAGTCCAACACTTTAACCATTACCCCACAAGGACACCCCCTTTCCTGGATATGAAATGTTTTATGTTTACAACTTCCAAAATATGAAATGTTTCATGTTCACTACTTCCTGAATATAAAATGTTTTATGTTTTCTACTTCCCCTTCACCCCACTAGACCGCCCCCAAAGCTACCTAAAATATCAGTAGTAAATAAAAGTCCCAACGAAGAAGACGTATTTGAACTCAGGAGCCAAGTGGAAGAAATATGTCAATATTGGTCAGTATGTCTTTAATTCCAATTTCGTAAAGAAAGCCCTAACAGTAGTTTAGAAGAAAAAGCCTAGAACGCCAAATTCTACCACAGAGCTCTAATTCCTGAAGCCGGCTAGGTCCCCAACTGTAGGATGGGGAGAAAAAAAAAAAAAAAAAAAAAAAAAAAAAAAAAAAAAAAAAAAAAAAATGAAAAGCCCTTGGAAAAGTCCCAATACAGCAAAAAAGTGTAAGTCAGTATTAGTGAAAATCATAAGAAAGTACCTTAATGTTGGACTTTAACTAAGTTAAAACTTAAAACAAATTTCCCCCCCCTTTTTATTTTTTTTTTTTTTTTTTTTTTATATTTTTATTTTTTTTTTTATTTTTATTTTTTATTTTATTTTTTTTAATTTTTTTTTTATTTTATTTATTTATTTATTTATTTATTTATTTATTTTTTTTTTTTTTTTTTTTTTTTTTTAATTTTTTGTTTATTCTATTATGTACACATGGGAAGCAGCATGATGTACGTTAAGGTATTTGAATAAACCAATGGACGACCAAAGTCAATACCCAAATGGGTCCTGGACGTGAGTTTGACGACTTTTCGCTCAGGATCGACAGTTCGATCGGGGAACTACTGCTGCTCCTCTATAAGAGTGGCTTCTATAGAAGAGAACAAAACAGCCATCGAAAGATAACCATGACCCACACTCAAACCACTTACACAAACCGCATCGCTCTTCGCGCGGGTAAAAAAGGGGCGCGTCCTGCTGAGGTTGGAGCCCTGGCCTCGGTGTTCGAAAAATCAGCTACAGAGCTCAAACAATCAAAACTACTAAAATGCAAGCAAACACTACAAATAGCCACATTTAACGTAAGAACCTTAAATAGAATAGGACAACTCCCAGAGCTAATCGCATCGGCCGAAGAACATAAAATAGACATAATATGCATACAAGAACACAGATACACACACACAGAAGATATCAAATATCACGAAACTAGCAATGGATGGTCGCTCGCCACTGTATCCGCATGGAAAAACTCTGTCAACGCCGCAGTGGGAGGGGTAGGATTGCTTATAGGACCTAGAGCACTAAAAACGCTTAATAACATAGAGAAAATACAACCTAGAATGATGGTAGCTACATTTAACGGAAACCCCAGAGCAACAATCATCTCATGCTACAGCCCCACCAATGTTAGTGAAGAAAATGAAATAGTCACCTTCTACGATGAGTTATCCTCATTAGTGCGTAGCATCCCGAAACACAACATGTTAGTCATTGGCGGAGACATGAATGCACAAATCGGGAAAAACGGAAACAACAAATACAGCCTCCACAACACGTCAAATAGAAATGGACAACATCTAACAGATTTCATGATAGAAAATAGATTAGCATGCCTCAATACAAACTACCAAAAAAGAGAGGGCAAACTATGGACATACACGTACGCAAACAACACTAAAGCTCAGATAGACTACGTCCTTATAAACAAGAAATGGAAGAATAGTGCATTGAATTGCGAGGCATACTCCTCTTTTGAGGGTGTGTCCACCGATCACCGAATAGTCACAGCGAAAATACGGTTAAGCCTACGAAAAAACGACAAACGAACAGCGACCACCAAACACTATGACTGGGCCCTATTAAACAACAAAGATGTCAGAGATAAATACGTATTAGAATTGAGAAACAGATTCGAAACACTACAAGAAAAGACGGAAAAAAGTACACCAAACGACGAATACGAAAATTTTGTCAATGCACACCTTGAGGCAGCAGCAAAATGCATTCCAACAAAAATTAAAACTAAATATAGAGTCCCATGGGAAACCTTAGCGGTGAGAGAAAAACGTGCACTAGTGAAAACAGCCTCCAAAAACTATCGAAAAAACCCAACAAACACAAATGCCTTAAAACTAAAAACGGCACAATATCAATTAGCAGGCATATATATAAAGGAACAGACAGAATACATTCAAAATCAGATAGATAAGATCAGAGACTCGGTAGAAGATAGACAATCTAGAATTGCCTGGCAAACAATAAACGAAGTGAGCAGAAGAAAGAACACAACCAAAGCAAAACTTAAAGCAGCAAACCAACAAGAAAGAATAAAACTGTGGAAACAGCACTTCGAAAACTTACTTGGAAACCCACCAAAAATAACGCATGAACCAATCACCAGAATAATTAGCAAACAATTAGACATTAAACTTGGACCGTTCACACAAGGAGAACTCGACTCGGTTCTCAGAAAAATTAAAAATAGGAAAGCTGCTGGGCTGGACGAAATTCCCCCGGAAGTATGGAAGACCAGACAATTCGACGACATACTGCTCCGACACTGCAACGCAGTATACAATCAAAATCCGATAGATAGATGGACGAAGGGATGCATACTCCCCTTCCCTAAAAAGGGAGACCTCGGATTAGCCAAAAACTACCGAGGCATAACACTTACATCCATAGCTGCCAAAATCTACAATGCCCTACTACGAAACCGCATAGAACCCAAAATCGACAACATACTTAGAAAAAACCAAAATGGCTTCCGAAGAAATAGATCTACGACCTCACAAATACTAACCATCCGCAGAATCCTTGAGGGTGTACGGGCAAAGAACCTACAAGCGACATTAATATTTGTCGACTTTACCAAGGCTTTCGACTCCATTCACAGAGGAAAGATGGAACAAATCCTACTAGCGTACGGCATACCTAAAGAAACCGTAGCGGCAATAACGATTCTCTATAGAAACACTAAAGTAAAAGTACGATCACCAGATGGAGACACAGAATACTTCGACATTGTAGCAGGAGTACTACAAGGGGACACGCTGGCTCCGTATCTCTTTATCATTTGTCTAGACTACGTACTTAGAACATCGATTGACAAAATCAAAGAGAATGGCTTCGAACTGACGAAGAAAAGAAGCAGAAGATATCCCGCAACAACAATTACCGACGCCGACTACGCCGATGACATAGCGATACTGGCAAATACACCTGACCAAGCCGAAACACTTCTGCATAGCCTGGAACGAGCAGCAGCAAGCATAGGCCTCCATGTTAATGCACACAAAACGGAATATATGTGCTATAACCAAACAGGGGACATCTCCACTCTAGAAGGAACCCCTCTTAAACTAGTAGACAAATTCACGTACCTAGGAAGCAGCGTCGAATCAACCGAAAAGGACATCGAAACGAGGTTAACGAAAGCATGGACAGCTATCAATAGGCTATCGACTATATGGAAATCAGACCTAACCGATAAAATGAAACGCAGTTTCTTCCAGGCAGCGGTCACATCGATACTGCTATATGGATGCACTACATGGACGCTAACAAAACGGCTGGAGAAGAAACTAGATGGCAATTACACAAGAATGCTGCGTGCAATCCTCAACAAGTCCTGGCAGCAACACCCCACAAGACACCAACTGTACGGACACCTGCCCCCTATCACGAAATCTATTCAAGTTAGGCGAACCAGACATGCAGGACATTGCTGGAGAAGCAGAGATGAACTCATAAGAGATGTACTCTTATGGATCCCCACACACGGCCGCGCAAAAGCAGGACGACCAGCACGAACGTACATTCAGCAGCTATGTGAGGATACAGGTTGTTGTCCTGAAGACCTACCTAGGGCGATGAACGATAGGGAGGAGTGGCGAGAGAGGGTCAGGGATATCCGTGCTTCCAGCACGATATGATGATGATGATGATGACTTCCTGGATATGAAATGTTTTATGTTCACTACTTCCTGGATATAAAATGTTTCATGTTCATTACTTCCAGAGTAGGAAATGTTTCAAGTTTATTACTTTCAGAAAATAAAATGTTTTATGTTTACTACTTCCAGGGTAGGAAATGTTTCATATTCAATTATTCCTAGATGTGATACTAAACAAAAAAGTAAAATGAATAAAAGGTAAAATGATGCTCTGCCTCAACTAATATATTTTACAGTATTATTTAATCGTATCACGGATATGTATATTATTATGTATAAAATTAAAGTAAAGTCAGCAACCTTAGTCAAGGGTGACCCGAAGGCTCCCTTTTCAATAGCTACTACACCAAGGTGTAGTGGAGGGTGCTACTCCTTTCCCTGGATTGCTCCACTTTACCCTTGATCCTTACCTTATATTGCTGAGTGTTAAGCAAGGAGGCATCAAGTACAATTTTTTGAGTCTTTGGTATGACTCGACCTGAGATTGAACCCTGGTCTTCCAGGACATCGGCGAACACTCTAACCATTATGCCAATATTATTATACTTAAATCTATATCATTACATAATTACATCCCCGATATGTTTGAATTTCTATGAGATTAGTTTTGGGGAAATAAACTAAATAACATATTTATACCTTATTTACATATTACCTTATGTTAACATAACAACAGATTTTCTAATTAGTTCCCCTATCTCAAGGTAATAGAATATTCTAGTGGCCTATAAGAGTGTGTTGCATTAAATATATATTAATACACATTTATAAAAAAGAGCTGATTTACCATCGTGACAAGATATCAACAATTTTTTTTTTGTTTAAGTCACTTAAAACCAATGGCCTTAAAGTGCAGAATTCTTTTTAAAAAGGCAGAAGGATAAAACTTCTCCCATAAAAATATAGGTGTCCCAGATATAACACTAAACTGTATTTTTCAGTTCTTGGTCTCTGGGAGTGTAGAGTACTTCTTTATCACTATTACTCCCAAGTCCACTCTGATCTGGAGTGGTAGTGCTTGTTAGGGTCCCATCTATGGGTAAAATAGAACTGTTTGAAAATTATTAGAAATAGAAAGAATACTTGATACCATAAATTATTTATATTTAGAATAGTTTCTTGAAACTGTAATTGTTTTCTAAGGTTTGTTCGCCAATGGCCCATGAGACTGGGTTCAATCCCAGGTTGAGTCATACCAAAGACTCAAAAAATGGGACTTGATGCCTCCTTGTTTAACACTCAGCATCATAAGGTAAATGGTAAAGAGGTGAAATCCAGGAAAAGGAGTAGAACCCTCCCCTAAACCTTGGTGTAGTAGCTATCAAAAAGGGAGCCTTTGGGTAACCCTCGACTATGGTCCCCAACTTTACTAATTATTATTATTAGTTACTTGAAACTATATAACTGTGTGCAAACAGATGACTATTATCAAATAATAATGATTACTTGAAACCATGTAATTACCAGAATTAGATAGGAAAACTAGAAAACTATTTGTAATTGATTCGGATACTTGATATCACATAACTGTGTGCAAAAAAGCATCTTAAGAAACAACTACATAAAAATTATATCTAAATAGGAACATACAATGAATATGGTTCCCTAAGTTCTAGGCATAAAATAACCCTAGATGAGTTGGCATGCTGTTAAAATCAATCAATCTTTTAAAAAGATTTGGATTCATTTTAGATTTTTTTTTTCTTGTTCAATTTTGAAATTCACCTTGAAACTAAAGTGTATGATAAGTGTGCAATAATATATTTTGTATTTTAACATTTTGTCTTACGGAGGTGCCCGTGGTGTAATGGTTATCATTGTAGGAAATGGACACGGTGACACGAGTTCAAATCCTGGACAAGACTGATAGCATTTCACATTGCACTAATACCCTTGGGAAAGGTATGAATCCAATTATTCTCCCTCCAGCTATGGGTAAATAGTAGGACACACTAGGTTCTTCAGCCTTGGTGAGGCAACAAGTCTAGGAGAAGGAAAACTCTGAATTCAAACCTGTTAAACTCCGCTTAAAAATCGACCTTGTGTCATATCCTACCGAGTGGAGGGGTTGGTAAATCTGTTTAACATTTTGTCTCACCATTTCAATTCAAAGCTAAAAAAAATGATGATTGAAGAGAAAAAAAAAAATTATGAAATTATGACACCGTTAAAGTAAAGATTTAGGTTCAATCCCAGGTCACGTCATACCAAAGACTTTAAAAATGGTACTTTGATACCTCCTTGCTTAACACTCAGCAATATAAGGTACGTATCAAGGGTAAAGTGGAACTTTCCAGGAGTAGCGTCCTCCCCTACACCTTTGTGTAGTCGCTATTGAAAAGGGAGCCTTCTGGTTGCCCTCGACTACGGTCACCAACTTTACTTATGTATGTGTGTGCATGTGTTTGTATAAACATATTTGCCTGGAAAATGATTTTAGGATAATTTGAAGGAAAATTTGAAAGATTATACGTGGATTTACTCAACTGGTAAGAGCTGACTCTAGTCGCCCTCAACTATGGTCGCCAACTTTACTTACTTTATTTTTATATTGATGCATATTATACAAGTATTTCAACTATTAGGATATAAGCATCTAAAATCTTTTAGTGGACTCTGTTTTTGTTTAATTCTTTTAAAAACTAATGGTCAATAAAATCAAAAGTTTAAATAAGGGGAAAAAAATCTACTCTAAGAGTTATCTCCATAAATTAGATACTTAATCTGACAAAAATCATATTATAATAAGTTGGCGGCCATAGTCGAGGGTGACCCAAAGGCTCCCTTTTCAATAGCTACTACACCAAGGTGTAGGGGAGGGTGCTACTCCTTTCACAGGATTTCTCCATTTTACCCTGGATCCTTACCTTAAAATGCTGAGTGTTAAGTAAGGAGACATCAAGTACCATTTTTTGAGTCTTTGGTATGACTCGACCAGGCATTGCACCCCGGTCTCCTGGACCATTGGCGAACACTCTACTCATTAGACCAAGTGAGCATAAATGTTGACCACATCAATGATATTATTACAGAAGTGCATTCAAGTTATTTAAATTTGATGACCATGAACCCATTTGGTTTACATTGTTAACAGTTGTTCATAATGACACAGTTTTTCTATCTTAGAAGTGGAGAATTCTGATTGGCAATGTATCATTCCGTCACAAATTAGTTTGGTTTCTTTGTTCAATGGCATATCAACCTTTGTGAGATATTCATTGCCAAAGCCATCCTTGTAGAAGAACAGTAGTGATACTATTTAACCCATTGCTAGGGGCATAAGAAAGTTCACATCTTGGGAAAGATATGAACTTATTAGTATTAGTCTGAACTTATTAGTATTGGTATTAGTCCAAAAGTGTAGTAATAGCATGACTGGAGTTCACTTACTTTAAGGCCTAAGTCCAGTATTTTAGCTATTATATTATAGGAACTCTCCACTTACAGCTTGGATTGGAAATTACTTTATTCTCTAAATTAGATCATTATTGACAGTATTGTGCTAACATAGATATTGCTATGGTGTACTATTTTTGCTGTGTTGTAGCAACATACAAACAAAAACTAGATGTCTGAAAATCATTAGTATTACAAGGATCATTAAATAAGTTTCCAAACTTTTTTGCTATGGGCGCTTTTATTGATAGTACACACATGAAACTCTAGTCCCCTTCGAAATAATCTCCTCCAGCTGCAATGCACTTGTTGTACCATTCCAACAACTTCTGGAAGTCCTCTTGTGTGACTGAGTCAATGACCTTCGTCACAGCCTCTTTCATCTCCTCAATTGTCTCATAACGACAGCCTCTGAGCTTAGGGAACAACCAAAAATCACAGGGAGCAAGGTCTGGACCATAGGGAGGGTGAGGAACTGTCTTGATGCCCATCTTGGTCAAATAGTCTGTGACAAGGATGGAGTTGTGGACTGGTGCATTGTCCTGCTGGAAATGCCATTGACCCAATTTGAAGAGTGGTGGCCTCTTCCAACGGAATCTCTTCCTGAACTCCCTTAAAACCTCAACATAGTAACCCTAACTCCAACCCTTTGGCCAATCAGCTTTGGTGTATTGATTTCCTTACTTTTCCCACACCTCCCATCATCCCTCACAGACTCCCTGTCTTCCTTGAATCTCTTATGCCACTCAAAAACTGATGCTCGATTCGTGCAAGATAGTCAAAAAGCAGTCTGAAGCATTCCATACATTTCTGTGGCATTTTTTCCAAGTTTAAAGCACAATTTTATTGCATATTGTTCTTCTTAGGTGTCCTCACATCCAGATGGCTTTTTTGAAATTCACCAGCTGTGACAATCAGGGTTTAGTAGGGTGTATTCCAATTCCTGCTGTAGCTGTTGATTTGAACCTGAAATCATAAAAATTGGTCAGTCATCTCATAAGATGTATAGCAATAACATACTGAATTTTCAAGAGTCTACAACAATTTTAAATGCCTGTACAAAAAAAGTCGGAAAACTTATTGAAGGCACCACGTAGATAAGAATACTTGAAACTATATAAATGTGTTCAAATTATTTGTATTCAGAATAGTTACTTGAAATTATGATTGTTTACAAATGAAAATTATATGATTGCTTGAAAATTATTAGTATAAGATACAAATACTTCAAACCATAGAAGTATGTGTAATTATTAGTATTAGATAAGAATACTTGAAACCTTATAACTGTGTATAAATTATTTGTGTTAAGAATAGTTACTTGAAGCTATGATTGTTTACAAAGGATTATTATTAGTATTATTAGTTCCTTGAAACCATATAATTGCTTAAAACT
Organism: Sepioteuthis lessoniana; assembly: GCA_963585895.1. Lineage (NCBI taxonomy): Eukaryota > Metazoa > Mollusca > Cephalopoda > Myopsida > Loliginidae > Sepioteuthis > Sepioteuthis lessoniana. The sequence continues at coordinate 45,355,220 of OY757938.1, forward strand.
CTTGAAAAACCATATAATTGCTTAAAACTCTTGAAACCATATAATTGCTTAAAACTCTTGAAACCATATAACTGCGTGAAAATTATTAGTATTAAGAATACTTGAAACCATGTAACTGTGCAAATAAAAGATTATTATTGAATAAGAATAGTTACTCGAAAACATATACGAATGATTATTTTCATTTGCTTTTGAAACAATATGTTGCTTTTAAAAAGAGACTTTGGCATTAAATAATCCAAGAAGAGTTGATATGCCTTAAAACCAACCAACCAACCAACCAACCAACCTAGGAGGAGTTACTTTGTTTACAATATACTGTTCTAATTTCTTAGATTACCAGATATAACATACACATGAGTAAAAGTAGAGAAAGCCTGCCAGCTGAAATGTAATGTTTGAAACAACAGAAGTTACTAATCAAATAATCTGTTGTATTCTTTGAGATTTTTTGTGATCCTATAATCATGTTGCGTTTTGACTGCTTACTTTAAATCTTAAATGGAATTAGTCTGTACAAAGAATTTTTCTATTGGTGGAAAAGATTTTTATAAATTCCTTAACAACATTTTAGCATATGACTTTTATCATCCGCTTCATCTCTTAAAATTTCCTTTGTTAAAAATAAAGGTTGTAGACACAGTCAGACCTGGCCATTTTTTGTTAAACACCACTGTTGGCAGGGCCTAGAAAATACCGACAACATCCTCTGTAGAATTTAATTTTTTATAAACTCCATTGTTTATGGAGTGAATAAACTATTCATCTTAAAGGCCATTTCAAATACAATATTGCTTATCTTAAACAATTCTCCAGGAACCTAGTGTTATCAATATTTTGAAAAGCCCAAAAATGAAAGTTTTTTTTCTTTTGTAAACAGAAATTGTTATTATCATATTGCCTATACTGGTAAAGATCATCTTGCGGAGGCCATGAAACAGAAGATAGAGAAGCCCAGTTAAAAGTTTATCAATCTTTTAGTTCTCTTACAAGGTCTGGAAGAGACATATCATTCTGTGATGGCATGATTATCATTAAATCATTATATTTGCTGGGTCCTTTCCTTCCAGACTCACGTACTAAAAAGATATTTTAGAACATGATCTTAGTCCCTACTTTTAAAAAGGTGCAGAATACAATGTTGTTTTTTTTATGTTTTCCAAGTAACAGTCTCTCAATAAGCCTCAAGCTTCATCAAGCATGATCATGTGTCATCTTTAGTGATATTAAAATCTCATCCTCCCATGCTTTCTTTTCATGGTCAAACCAATATGTGGCTCACATCTGCACATCCGAAGATCACAACTTTGGCCCCAAGTATCCAGTTTTCTACCAATCTGTTCATTGTTATTTCATATATTAAGATATGTTCATAAAAACATTTGTTATTCTATTCTATTATTCTAAACCTTCATTATTCTATTATATTATATTTAGATATGTACATAAAAATATTCATTATTTAATAGTGATATTCACTGGAGTACTTTGTGCTAAGAGTAATAGTTATCATCATAGAAAATGGTGTCACTAGACTGAGTTCAAACCCTAGATGAGGCTGTTTACATTTCACTTTCCACTAATGTCCTTGGGAAAGGCATAAAACCATCTGGTAGAGAGATTTGTTAAATGCATACATTACTTTGAGTACAGAAATTAAACATTCATTCTTTTATGAATTAAGATTGTTATGGAGAAAGTGCTCAAAATTTAATGGCTAATGTGCCAACTGCAAACTTGAAGTAAGTGAGTTCAAACTCCAAGCATGCTATTATGCTCCCATTCAGACTAATACACTAGGAAAAAATGAGAAGATACTTATCTCTCAACCGTATGGATTAAATAGTATCACTACTGTTCTTTTAAAAGGGTGGGTTTGGCACTAAATAACCCACAAAGGTTGATATGTCATTAAACAAAGATACCAAACCAAACCTAAAACTGTTATGTATTAAGATATGTACATAAAACCCTTCCTTCTTCTTTACATTATTTTCTTAGTTTATATTAAATTGAATTGTGTCTTCCATTTTTCTAAAGATAATACAAGGGAGTTTTTCCAGTAGTCACTTTGTTGATTTTTATCTACAATCAGATGTATCTGTCAACTTCATCTGTCAGGTTCACCACCGGTCAAGGCAATATATTACACAATCATGCAACTGCATTCACTTTCAGACTAATACCCTTGGGAAAAGTATGAATCCCTCCTCATCCTTCCAGCTATGAGTTAAATAGTACCACAACTGTTATTCTTTGGTATTGAATAATCTACAAAGGTTGATATGCCATTAAAACAAAGAAGCCTAACCTAAACATGATTCCCAAATGGTTTTTACTTCATTTCTTAATGCTATCTTAAGAGTTCTAAATTCATAGCATTCTCTGCCTCAGGATAAAATTACATCACAAAAGTTTCTTCTCTTTATCAACTAACCAAATTCATATTGGCCAGCAACAACTAGAAAGCTTACAAATGGTTTCTCTTAAAGTCAACTCTGTCATTCCTGGCTATCCTAAGTGTAGCAAACTCATTTATTTTCTCTCTAGACAATAATGAATAATTGAATTTGATCTTGCCCCTGCCACTATCATCATTTTGAAGTTCATTTGTCATAGTTACCCTGTTGTGTGTAACTCTTACTGTTGGGTTCTTTGCTTCATTCCTTTGTGATCGATTGCTAGCTTTCTGTTCAAACCTACTTTGGAAGAGATTTTAAATCTACATATTGATGTACTGTTGAGAAACTTCCTTGCAAAAGCTGAAGAGCCAACAGAGGCACCTCTACTTTGCTTTGTTGTATAAATGATATTAAGATGTACGATGTATATGAAATATGTATTCTGTCTGTGCCAGCACAATTCAAATTTGTTGCATGCTGTCAATAATAAATAATGATACCAAATTTCTTTGCTTCTACATAAGCAAAAACAAGAATGAGAAAAACTTCTTCAATACTGGCATTGTTCTCTCATAAAATATCAGGATTATTTACATATTTTGATTCTCTCTCTCTCTCTCTCTCTCTCTCTCTCTCTCTCTCTCTCTCTCTCTCTCTCTCTCTCTCTCTTTTCGCTATGACATTCTGTATTTCTTGCTTTTGTTCTTTCTTTTTCCTATTTGCTTAAGAAATGCCTTATATTATGTTACCAGAATTTCTTACTACTCTGTACTGTGGCTAGGTTGTATGACCAATAAATATAAAGTCATATTGTATTTTATATATAACCAAATTAGATATGTCAAAATACTAATGGGGAGTGTCCTCTTGGTGTAATGGTTAAAACGATGGACTGCAGAATTATTGTAAGTGAGTTTGTACTCCAGTCACACTATTACATTCACTTTCGGGCAAATACCCTTGGGAAAGGTATGAACCCCCTTATCCTCCCAGCTATGGGTTAAATAGTACCTCTACTGTTCTTCTCGGAGAATGGCTCTGGCATTAAATAACCGACAAAGGTTGATATGTCATTAAACAAAGAAACCAAAATACTAATGGCAAGAGTTATGGCTACTTAATTTTTTTTTATTTTAGCATAACATAATTATTTGTGTATAAAACACATTTTTTAAAGATTTTCGGCCCAAAGGTTAGGAGTGCGTATTATTAACCATAGTCAAGAGCAACTCAGATGCTCCCTTTTCAATTGCTACAACATTAAGGTGTAGGGGAAGGTGCTACTGCATTTCCTGGATTGCTCTACATTACCCTTGATCTATGTCTTTTAATCCTGAGTATTATGCAAGGTGAAATCAAGTAACATTTTTCGAATCTTTTGTATGACTCGACCTGGGATTGAAACCCCATCTACCGGACCATTGGCGAATACTTTACCTGTTTGGCCAATAGCCCGGAGAAGTATAATTTTATATCAGATCTCTCTTGCTTTCTATGCCTTGCAATCCTCCTTGCTGTAAAAGGATGCCCTCCCCTTCACAGTACTCACTCACTCTTTTGGTGATCATTAAGAAAGGCTCTCTCTCTTCTTGTCTATATGCACTTACACCCTCTCAATTGCAGTTAGGTGTGGAGAGAACTTATTTCATCTCAACTGTCACCTGACCTAAAAAATTGAAGTTATTACTTCCCCTTATGTTCGGAAAATAATAACATTGAATATTTTTTTAAATATTTATTTATTTTTGAATGTTTTCAAGAGTATCTGAGGTCTCTGAATTGAGCCAAAGTTATCTTCCATATGCTATGCTCAAAATAAAAAAGGCACAAAACCCAGAGTAAATAAACATGAATAAATAAATAAGTGTAAACAGCAAATAAAAATCTCTATTTACCCAACCCCTTCACACAAACAGGATGTGACACAAGGTCAATTTTTAAGTGGAGTTTAACAAGTTGAATTCAGAGTTTCCTTCTCTAAGACCAGTTTCCATACCAAGGTTAAAGAGTCAGTCTATCCTACTATTTACCCATGACCAGAGGAAGATTAGTTAGATACATACTTTTCCCAAGGTTATTAACTCTATGTGAAATTCAAATAGACTTGTCCAGGATTTGAGCTCAAATTACCTTGTCCAATTCTTTTAAATATGAATAATTACTCTAAAAGCAACTATACATATTGACCACCTTAGAAAACTGTATTTAATGCTGGTAATCATTGCAAGTATTTATTAACTTATAAGAACATAATTTGAAGATACTATCTTCAAATCTATCTATGGGTTTTCAGCTAGTATATTTGATAGAATTATTTTTTTGCCTGAGAGAAACCACTTTCAGGTCTATAATTAAATGAATATACCTTGTTTTTACGACAGGTTATTTTGAATTATTATAGTTTCTTATACTTGATGGTAAAGAAAACCGTTTACACTAATTCATGTCATATAGGATCCTGCTTACCATATTTCATAGTATATAATTCCTTTCATTATAGACCCCCTTTATCATATTTTATAGCATATAATATCCTCTTCACTTATAAGCCTTATCTTTACAGTATTTTTTACCATATAGGATCCCATTTTTTCATATTCTAGAGCATATAACACACCTTTATCATATTTTATAACAAATAAGATGCCTTTACCATTTTTTATTGTATACAAGACCCTATTTACGATTTTTCATACCATATTTTAGAGCATATAAGACTTTTTTTACCATATTCTATAGTATTATATAAACACAAGGCTTTGCTTTATTTTATAGCATATAAAACCATATTTTGAATATAGTATACCCTTTACTATATTTTATGCATATACATGTAAACACCCTTATATAAGACTCCATTTACAATTTTCATAGCATATAAAACTATTTACTGTATTTTTGGCATAGAAGACCTCATGCTATATTTTATTGCATACAAAACCCTTCTATACTATATTCTTGGGTATATAAGACCCCTTACCATATTTTATAGCATATAAAACCATATTTTGAATATAGTATACCCTTTACCATATTTTATGCATATACATGTAAACACCCTTAGATAAAACTCCATTTACAATTTTCATAGCATATAAACCTATTTACTGTATTTTTGGCATAGAAGACCCTCAAACTATATTTTATTGCATACAAAACCCTTCTATACTATATTCTTAGGTATATAAGATCCCTTACCATATTTTATAGCATATAATACTCTCTTTACCATATTTTAAAGCATATAAGACCCCTTTTTACATTTAATATTACAATATTATGGAGTTGAGGGGTTGGGCATATACAAACATCAGTGGCATGAAGAGAGTAGATTTGCTGTATGGATAACTTGACCCTTCTTCTATGTATCTTTCTGCTGGCGTTCATCCTTGAGAGAAAGAAAAAACTTTCCAGATAGAGATGCAGAGTTTCACACAACTAAAGAATGCCGTAGACTTAATACGAAATGTGACCCACACATAAATATAAGACAATATCTGTATATGCGAAAAGTGACGTATTGGAAGTTAGTTGCTGCTTTGGTTAAGAAAGAAACATTTGTCTTCATTATTCTTTCTTTGGTATTTTCTTTTACATTGAGACGCTTGCTTGCTTGCTATCAGAGTTTATAAAATTCTTGGTGAACCACAGAGCTGACAAGAAGAAAAATCAAAATGCTGGATATATTCAGCTTTAGACATTAGAGAAAAAAGATTTCTGTTTTCTTTTTTTTGTTTGTTTTTTTTTTTAGATCCTGTTTAATCAGTGGATGTTCCCATTCTGGTGATAAATATTAACCAGCTGCAATAAATATGATTTGATTGTTGAAGCAAGAAATAAAAACAAAGAAAAAAATGCAGATTGCTCAGTCAGGCACTTGGCTTTTCCTGTTGGATTCAGACATATTCTCACTGCTTTATTATTCATTTATTTATTGTGTGTGTACTTTTATTTTCTGTTGCCACAAGGTCAGGAAAGTTTATGAAAAATAAAAAAAATGATAGAGAGAAAGAAAGAAAGTTCCTTTCATTTTCATCTACAAAGGAAAATGTGATTGGTCAAAGTGATGAAGTTCACTGCATACAAAAATGTTCAAATAATAGTTCTTATATATTAATACAACAGATGGCAATACTTGAACCCAGTCATAATATAATCAGATCTGATACAAGCAATGATAAAACCATCAACATCATCATTATTATTATAATAAAGAGGATTTATTTCAAACATATATCTTATATTGAACAAATATGAACATAAATCTTACATGGAATATAAGTAAGAATATATCTTATAGAATATATGTAAGCAAAATATAAAGATTATATATTGTATCTATCTCATATGGAACATTCCAAGAATACATATATATATATGTAGCCTAATATACAGTGCCCAGTAGGCTCGGGCTGTAAAATACACCGACTGTTTCTCTGCAAACGGGTAAGACCCCCCCCCAACGAGTGTCCTGATATATGACACTAAACAATCTGATGGTGAGGTTCCAACAGTGCTGGAGCTTTAGGGAATGCGGAGTACCCCTTTATTGCCATCGCTCCCTGGTCCACTCTGGCACCTGATAGGGCCCTATCAATAGGTTAAATAGAACTGACGACATACTTATGCTAAACTGAATTGTTTGACAAAACTGAATAGCTAGAAATAGAAATGTTATTGACAATTAAACCATACTTACATTTAAACTGTGTGCTTATGCTAAACTGAATTGTTTAAAATTGAACTGTTTTTGACATTAAAACTATACTTATACTAAACTGAATTGTTATATATAACTGTTTGAATAAACTGAATAGTTTGAAATAGAAATGTTTTTGAGAATTGAACTGTGTACTTATGCTAAACTGAATTGATTGAAATAGAACTGATTATTTACATAAAAATGGATTTGGCGTTAAATAACCTACAAAGGTTGATATGCCATGAAACACAACCCGTGGTGTAATGGTTATCATTGCAGGATATGGACACGGCAACACAAGTTCAAATCCTGGACCTGACTGATTGCATTTCACATAGCACTAATACCCTTGGGAAAGGTATGAATCCAAATATTCTCCCTCCAACTATGGGTAAATAGTAGGGCAGACTAGATTCTTCAGCCTTGGTGAGGCAACTAGTCTAGGAGAAGGAAAACTCTGAATTCAAACCTGTTAAACTCTGCTTAAAAAATTGACCTTGTATCATATCCTGCCCGAGCGGAGGGGTTGGGTAAATATGATAAAACACAACCAACCAAACAACCTAATATACAAAAAGCAGGAGACATATATTTTTCAGAGACATCAGCAAATATCCATTTTAAAGAAATCCTCTCTCAGAGTATATTCATTAAAAAAGCCAAGGTGACCATAATGAATATATAACATAGACATCCTGTTTCAGCAGTACATATACTAAAATCCTGTAGTTGGAGAATATTTTAAAATTTAAATGAAAACTTATGCAGAACTGTGCAACTTATGCAATAAAGTTATAATTTGGATAATTGTCTAAACATATTGGTGACAATTCTCAATACTTTTTCATCAACAGATTTTAGTAAGATATGGGATGATAAAATCTCACTAAAAACATTTTCTTCTTTCGTAAACTGAAAGCTGTTAGGGTCTCATCTATGGGTCAAATAGATCTGTTTGAAAATTATTTGTATTAGATAGGAATACATGAAACCATCTAACCATGAGCAAATCATTTTCATAGGAATAGTTTCTTGAAATTACAATTGTTTACTTAGGATTATTGTCAGGTACATAAATCATATTATTGCTTCTCAAAAAAAATACTTCACCATTAAATAACCCAACAAAGGTCAACATATCATAAAACCAACCAACCAACAATGTTAATGCGTGTGTGTATATATATATATATATATATATATATTGTAATGCTTACATGTGCATAAAAGAAAGAAAATAATTGACAGACAACAAACACAAAAGTAGAGGATATCTCAAAATAGATACAACTTATTAATATGATAATGATTTATTACTGAGACCAGTGCAATGGCCATCATTTGGAATATGTCCTGTAGAAATTGCATCTTTTGAGCAAGAGACATCAAATCAATGTTATTTTTAATTGTTATTACATCAGTTTCCAGGTCATACAATCTTTTTTTGAGTTTCTTGTCTCAGTAATAAATCATTATGATATTAATAAGTTGCATCTATTTTGAGACAATTTTGAATAATTTTGTCTCCAAATAAATAGTGACACAAAATATTTTTTCCTTTCTTGTCCACAGCATTGTGATCAAGGGCAGTAATAGTTGTTATGGTATGCTATTTTCAAATTTGAAACAAAAAAGAACACATTACTATTAGTAGTGTTATTAGCAGTCACATGGTTCCCATGTATATTGAGACACTCTATATTTCATTTAATCAAAATAGTACATTAGCAGAAAATAAGACAAACAAAAAATAGTTACTATCTATACACTTCTGGCAAGATATTACTGAAAGTCTTTCTTGCTAAAGTTTTTCCAACTGATTGTCATTCAACTAAAGTCCACTGACTAATTGTCCTTTCAACTAATGTTGCAATGCTGACAGCATAGTACCTCTATTCATGTTATCTAGAGGCCCGCTACTTTCATCCACTGGCGATCGGTGTTCAGTTACCAGTGTCTCACTTTATTCCTAGATTATAAAATGACATATGGGGAAAAACAACTATTTAAAAAATATCCAATAAATCCAAGTGTTTAAATGCCAGCCAGAAGAGCAATATAAAAACTAAAAACAATTTAAATCACACCGTCTTTGGTTTATGCTTTTTATTTTATAAAAAGCATAATCTTCAGATGAAAGTTCTATTTTTAGTTTGGCGTGTTTTGGTTTTATGGCATATCAACCTTTGTAGATTATTCAATGCTAAATCCGATTCATTCATATATATTAGATATATTTGATTTGTAATCATAAGTCAACAACAGAGTTAAATAGTTCCAAGTTCACTAATAATTCAATTAAACATCAAACATTTGTTTACACACAGTTAAATAATTAAGCAGTTGTATTTCAAGTAATTCAGTTGAGCATGAGAAAAAGTTAAATGGTTCCAAGTATTGTTATGTATCACTAACAATTCAATTAAACATCAGTCATTTGTTTACACACAGTTAAATGATCAAACTTCTATTTGAAACAATTCTATTCATCATTAGTCATTTGTTTGCACTCAGTTTAAATGTCAAACAGTTACATTAGATCCATAGAGAGGACTCTCTCAGGTGTTACCACTCTGGGCCAGAGTGGACCTGGGAGCAATGGCAATGAAGGGGTACTCTGCATTCCCCACGGCTCCAGCATTACTGAAGCCTAACAATCAAATTGTTTACTATCATATCCAGAAAACTAATTAGGAAGAGTCTTAACTCTCTGCAGAGATGCAGTTGGTATTTTCAATAACCTCAGCTGACTGGGTCATCCATTTTTAGTGTGAGTGTGTGTGTGTGTGTATAAAGTTATGATACTATAGACATGGCACTATGTAACTGTCAGTTTCTCAACTATTCAATTATCAGATTAAATCTGAATATATATGCTCCATAGTTATAAATATAGCAAACTACATTATTAATATAAGTAAAGTTGGCAACCGTAGTCGATGGTGACTCGAAGGGTCCCTTTTTGATAGCTACTACACCGAGGTGTAGGGGAGGGCACCACTCCTTTCCCTGGATTGCTCCACTTTACCCTTGATCCTTACCCAATGCTGAGTGTTAAGCAAAGAGGCACCAAGTACCATTTTTTGAGTCTTTAGTATGACTCAACCTGGGATTGAACTCAGGTCTCGCAGGCTATTAGCAAACACTCTAACCATCATGCCAATGTCCAATGCATGTGTATGTATATATACATATATATCCATATATATATATATACATATATATATATAAAGTTTATATATATGATAATAAGTTGATCGTTGTGTGTGTGTGTATATATAATTTTCATCATGCAACGTGTGAAAGCACGTGTGATACCCTAGCCTCATCAGCCGCCAACCAGGGTGATAACACAGTTTCGGTAGCTAAACATATATATATATAAAGTTTATATATATAATATTAAGTTGATCATTGTGTGTGTGTGTGTATATATATATATATATATATATACACACACACACAATGATAAACTTAATGAAACTGCAAGTCATGAATTGCTTTTTATATCTTAAGATATTCTACTATTGTGGTATTTGCTCTTCCCTTTTGTTGTACTGGGTATTTTTAAAAGTTGATATCATTTTAGATGTAAAAGGTATTGCAGAAAAACTTGACCATTTCTTACACAGATGATATCAAATTTTAATAGCACATGTAAAAATTACTCAAAATTCAATGGGGGAGTCCTGCTCGTGGTGTAATGGTTAAAGCGATGGACTGTGGAATCATAGTACGCGAGTTCGTATTCTAGTCACGCAATTACGTTCACTTTCGGGCAAATACCCTTGGGAAAGGTATGAACCCCCTTATCCTCCCAGCTATGGGTTAAATAGTACCACTACTGTTCTTCTGGGAGAATGGCTTTGGCATTAAATAACCTAAAAAGAGTTGATATGCCATTAAACAAAGAAACCAACCAACCATCAAAATTCAATGTTTAATCTTTAAATACCTTTTCTTTTCCAGTGAATATCATTTCTATTCCTGAAAGGAAAAAAAACATTAAACATTGAATTTTGCGTTGTTTCTACACATGCTCTTAAAATTTTAGATCATTTGAACAAGAATTAATAAAGCTATTATATTATGAAATGATTTTAATTTTTCTAAAACACATTGTATTTCAAATTTTTGTGTATTGAACACTATAATAAGTTTATTGGTTTTACAGCTATTTTAGATTTTATCTAATTATGAGTGTACCAAATTTAATTTGACATATATATATATATATATGTGTGTGTTCTTAACCACTTGAAAAAAAAAATTTTATTTGCCAATTCAGAAATCACAGAAAATAATTTTCCACCTGAGGCTTTGATTCATTGAGTTGTTCTAATAAAATGGTTGTGCTGTGGATACCCAAAAATCTTCTGGTTACCATTTTATGTTTTAAGGATTTCATGGCTTTTTGTGTATTAAGGACGGCATTGTTTTATTCTTTAATTTGATTGCCTTGAGCTCTCTCAGACTTTCAAAAAGTGTTGGATGTTAACATGAAGAGATGCTTCACTGCTTTGAAGTTGCCATAGCAACCTATTTTCCATGGCTACTGAAATATGCACACATTAACCTATGCTGTCTGAGATCCTCGTGTTGCAGGATTGTTCTTGCTACGTTTATCGTTATTAATACAAAGAAATGAGAATTACATTGCCACACTAGATTGCTTCTGTAATTTCTGTACATCATTTTCAAACAGGAAAATATAAAGTGGCAGGGGGTGTCAAGACCGACATATATAGATTCAGTCATCCATGACAAACTGTCTGCGTGTTTATCTGAGAGGGGATCCACATAGGGTAGTGAAGGTGAGTCACCATGGTATGGCGGCTAACATGCTGGTCTGTGACATCATAGTAGGCAAGTTCAAACTTTAGTCATGCTATCATGTTCCCTTTTTGACTAATAACATTGGGAAAGGCATGAAACCCCTAATCCCCCATCCATCTATGGGTTAAAAAGTACCACTACTGTTTCAACAAAGATGGTTTTGGCATTAATTAATCCATAAAGGTTTATATGCCATCAAACAAAGAAGCCAAATCAAACTATATATATGAAAGCAAATTATGTTGCTGAAATTGTGAATATTCTGTGTTAGTGATTTTTAGATTTAAGTCTTTGGACCGTTCAGCTTAACTGAAACAGCAAAGTTAGCTGGAGCTATAGAATATGCTGACTGCACCTTATACGTTGGTGGTGGGAGGTCTTAACCCCCCACCACCAACGCATATCCTGAATATGATACTAAACCTTCTGATGATGAGGTTCCAGTCCTGGATTTTTCAGGAATGTTGAGTATCCCTTCATTGTCATTACTCCCTGGTCCACTCTGACCCGGAGTGGTTGTACAACTTAGGATCCCATCTATGGTTCAAAAAGAACTATTTATAAACTATACTTGAAACCATTTAACTATGTGCAAACAAATAATTAATGTTAAATTGTTAATGTTAATCAATATTACATAGCAATACTTGAACCCATTTAACTGGATGCAAATAGAACTATTAAGGTTAGATTGCAATACTTGAAGCCATTTAACTGGATGCAAATAGAACTATTAAAATTAGATTGCAATACTTGAAGCCATTTAACTGGATGCAAATAGAACTATTAAGGTTAGATTGCAATACTTGAAGCCATTTAACTGGATGCAAATAGAACTATTAAGGTTAGATTGCAATACTTGAAGCCATTTAACTGTATGCAAATAGAACTATTAAAGTTAGATTGCAATACTTGAAGCCATTTAACTGGATGCAAATAGAACTATTAGGGTTAGATTGCAATACTTGAAGCCATTTAACTGGATGCAAATAGAACTATTAAGGTTAGATTGCAATACTTGAAGCCATTTAACTGTATGCAAATAGAACTATTAAAGTTAGATTGCAATACTTGAAGCCATTTAACTGGATGCAAATAGAACTATTAAGGTTAGATTGCAATACTTGAAACCAATTAATTATGTGCAAGAAAATGATCCATTACTTATTTACAAACTGTTCCCTACAAACTATTCATTTACAAATCATTTATTTGATATATATGTATATAAACAGGATTTGTCATTAAATAACCTACAAGGGTTGATACACCATAAAACACAACCAGACAAACTTAGTTGAAAATGTATAACTGAGAAACTGAATCTCTTCTAATAGCAGCACAAAATAACTCCATAAGGACAAACTACGTTCAAGCAAAAATTGACAAGATGCAGCAAAATAGCAAATGTAGGTTATATAGTAATGAAGATGAAATAATCAATCATATAATTAGTGAATGCAGCAAATTAGCACAAAAAGAGTGTAAGAGTAGACATAACAGACTGGGCAAAGTAATTTACGGTGAACTGTGCAAGAAATTGAAATTTGACAATATGAACAAGTGGTATATATGCACAACCCAGAATCCATCCAAGAGAATGAAACACAAACTTCTCTGCGATTTTGAGATGCAAACAGATCATCTAATCTCAGCCTGACAACCAAACATAGTGATAGTCAACAAAAAAAAAGTGAACCTGCTGAATAGTGGACTTTGCTGTCTTGGCAGGCCATAGTGAAACACAGTGAAAAAAAAGATAGATATCTGGACTTTGCTTGAGACCTGAAGAAACTATGGAACATGAAGCTGACAATGATACCAATTCAAGATGGTGCACTTGGAACGATCCCCAAAGGATTGGTAAAGGAATTGGAAGACTTAGAAATCAGAGGACAAGTAGAGACCATCCAGACTACAGCATTACTGAGATTGGCCAGAATACTGAGAAGAGTCCTGGAGACTTGGGGAGACTTGCTGTCACTCAAACTCCAGTGAAAACCATCAGCTTATGTTTCTGTGAAAAACTCCCAGAGGAGTTAGATAATAATAATAATAATAATAATAATAATAATAATAATAATAATAATAATAATAATAATGAGACACACAAACTCCTCTGTGATTTCAAGATACAAACAGATCACCAAATCTTGGCCAGACAACCAGATCTTATAGTAATCAACAAAAAAAAGAGAACTTGCAGAATTGTGGACTTTACTGTCCTGGCAGACCACAGAGTGAAATTAAAAAAATGTGAAAAGAAGGATAAGTACCTCAGACTTGCTAGGGAATTGAAAAAGCTGTGAAACATGAAAGTGACAATAATACCAATTGTAATTGGTACTCTTGGTACAGTCACCAAAGGATTAGTATAAGAACTGGAGGACTTAGAAATAAGAAGATGAGTGGAGACCATCCAAACTACTGCACTATTGAGATAGGCCAGAATACTGAGAAGAGTCCTGGAGACTTGTTGTCACTCAAACTCCAGTGAGAAACAATCAGCTAACACTAGTGTGAAAAACTCTCAAAAGAGAACAAATAATAATCTCAAAACAGTTAATCATATAGTAAGCAAATGCAGCAAACTATAACAACAAAAGGAATGAAAGACTAAACATGACTGGGTAGGAAAGGTGATCCACTGGAAATTGTGCAAGACATTAAAATTTGTTCATACCATCATATGTTATATACACAAGAAAATGAGATGCTTAAAATTCTCTGTCCTAGAAGATGAGACAAATAAAATTCTTTGGGATTTTGAGATACAAATGGATCACCTAATCCCAGCCAGAAGACGAGATCTAGTAAAGAAAAAAGAATTTGTCATCTTGTGGATTTTGCTGTTCCAGATTAAAAATAAAAGTAAGCAAAAAAATAGACAGATACTTGGACCTTGCTAGAGAACTAAAAAAGCTGTGGAACATGAAGGTGATGGTGATACCAATTGTAATTGGTCCACTTGGAATGATCCCAAAAGACTGAAGGAATTGGAAATCAGTGGAAGAACTGAGACTGTACAGACCAAAGCATTGTTGAAATCAGAATACTGAGAAGAGTTCTAGAGACCTGAGGAGACTTGTTGTCACTCAGACTCCAGTGAAAGACCACCAGCTAATACTGTTGTGAAAAACTCGCAAGGAGTATAATAATAATAATAATAACAGCCAGAATACTGAGAAGACTCCTAGAGACTTAAGGTCACTCAAACTCCAGTGAAAAACCATCAGCTAACACTGATGTGAAAAACTCTGAAGGAGTAAATTATAAGTAAATAAAAACACTAAAAAAAATAATAAATTAATTATGATAAATAACAAATCACAGAATTAATATAATACGCAAATATCTTCCAATTACCGTTTTGTGTTTTAAGGATTTGATGGCTTTTTGTGTATTAAGGACGGCATTGTTTTATTCTTTAATTTGATTGCCTTGAGCTCTCTCAAATTTTCGAAACTGTTGGATGTTATTGCAAAGAGATGTTTCACTGCTTTGAAATTGCCATAGCAACCTATTTTTCCCAGCAACCCAAATATTCCCACATTAGTGGACATCCTCTAAGCCTGCTGATTTCATAATTTTCGATTTAGTTTGATTTTGTTGTTTAATGGCATATCAACCTTCCAAAGCTACCCATGTAGAAGAAGAGCAGTGATACTATTAAACGCATAGCTGGAGAGATAAGGGATAATGTACCTTTCCCAGGAGTATTTGTCTGAAAGTGAACAGAATAGCACAACTGGAGTTCAAATTTGCATCCTACAATCCTGCAGTCTAGCGCTTTAACCATTACACCGCGAGGACACCCCCCCACCCAGTCAAGTCATACCAAAGACTCAAAAAATGGTACTTGATGTCTCCTTGCATAAGTCTCATCATTATAAGGTATGGATCAAAGATAAAGTGGAGCAATCCCAGGAAAGGAGTAGAGCCTTCCCCTACAGCTCAGTGTAGTAGCTAATGAAAAGGGAGCCTTCTGGTTGCCCTCAACTACAGTTGCTTACTTTACTTTACTACTTATATATGTATGCTACAAAAAAGAACTGTGTGGACAAATAATTATTCATCAAATAATATCTCTTGGGTTAGACATGGTTTCAGGTCTAAAATATCATTACCACTAACCCAGAGACCTCCCACAATTACTTACTGAGACACTAGATGTTTTTAGTTTTTAGCATATCATTGGAATGCAAAATCTGGATGTAGCTTCTTCATATAATCTTTTGTTATTTACAACTTTCCATCAATTAAGTGTTAATTCAATGATGTAAGGTTTTAATTAACTGACTAATTGATATACCAATACACTGGACAATTATAGAATTTCAGTGACATTCATATGCCGAGTCAGAGTAGAAGTTCTCAATTAAAAATCATTAATTCAATGATGTTAATTTGAATTTATATGATGAGATGACAATGTCAAAGTGTAAAGTTATGACAATATTTTATATTTACATACGTAGTTCATTCAATCAACAAGGGAATTTTTTTTTTTAATTTTTTTCCATAAATGTAAACTCTGCATGTTTGAAATTGGTTTATAGCAAAAAATTTTTTAATCTCGCAAAAATACCTCTTTTGAGGCTATTCAAAATGGCGGCAAATCAAACACAGTGCCCCAGGCTTGAACAGAGGTCAGTTATCAAACTTTTAGTGGCTGAGAAGTGTAAACCAAATGAAATTTACTGAAGAATGTGTGATATTTACAGTTAAGCATGTTTTAATTTTAAAAGATGTTTACAAATTGGCTAAACATATGTTTGCTACTGTGAGTCTAAGTCAAAAGTCTACGGAGTAAAAACCATGACTCTCCAGTAAAGAAAAAAATGTGTCTCTCCAGTAAAGAAAAAGTTCCAGGTGCAGAAGTCAGTGAAGTAGGGGATACAGAGTGATCAGGGACATGAGAGGACCCATCACTCTTGATTTCCTTGAAAATGTGCAAAAATTCCCCTCATTTATTGAATTACCCTTATTTATATGTATTAGTATTGTATGGCGTAACAGTGAGGTAGGCTGGCAGACCATTATTGGGTGCTCCATACTTCTGGCCTGATGCCACAGCTAAGCTAAGCTTAGTAAATAATTTTGCATGAGCATAACATTTATCATCATGGAAAATGGAATCAGTGATCTGAGTTCAAAACCTGGACAATTCTGTTTGCATAACACTTTGTGCTAATGCCCTTGAAAAGGTAGGCAGCCAACTATTTTCCACCCAGCTATGGGTAAATAGTAGGGCAGGCAGAGTCATTTAGCCTTGGTTATGCAATCAGTCTAGGAGAAAGAAAATTTTGTACTTCACTTAAAAATTCACTTTGTATCATATGCTGCTCATGATGGAGGATTGGGTAACCTATATATATATATAGGTTGGGTAATATATATATATATATAATTGTATAATTGTATATATATATATATATAGGGTTGAGTAACCTATATATATATATATATATATATATATATATATATATATATATATATTGTCATCCACAGACAGATCTGTTTCGTTCTATCAGAACTCATCAGTGTGGCTAGACTGTATCTCCCCGTAGCTGGGATCGAAACCCGGTTGACTGAAACACCAATCCAAGCTTCTAACCATTTAGCTACAAGGAGAAATTAGCTACGAAGTACATTTTTAAACGGTTATGAATCACAATTAGTATTGTTTACATACATCCGTTCAAATGGCCGCCGAGATCTCAATTCAAATACGAAGAGACTTGCAAAGGCGCTAATGGCAACACGAATACTTCTTCGCTAGAGAACTCAACCCTACGGGTTGTAGGGGAGTATATATCTATTGTCATCCACAGACAGATCTGTTTCGTTCTATCAGAACTCATCAGTGTGGCTAGACTGTATCTCCCCGTAGCTGGGATCGAAACCCGGTTGACTGAAACACCAATCCAAGCTTCTAACCATTTAGCTACAAGGAGAAATTAGCTACGAAGTACATTTTTAAACGGTTATGAATCACAATTAGTATTGTTTACATACATCCGTTCAAACGGCCGCCGAGATCTCAATTCAAATACGAAGAGACTTGCAAAGGCGCTAATGGCAACACGAATACTTCTTCGCTAGAGAACTCAACCCTACGGGTTGTAGGGGAGTATATATATCTATTACCCTATATATATATATATATATAGGGTAACCTATATATATATAGGAAACTGAAAGTAAATCTGACAGTATGAAAAAGCACAAAATCTTATACGTTTCAGTTTTTAAACATTAAACCTTCAACAGGGCATTTGAATATGATTTTGTATCTTCTAAATTTTATTTGAATTAAATTTTATATTTGTTAAATGAAACGAAAAATGAGAAAATTTTAAACATTCTACTTCTGTTAGTGGCATTCTATATCAAAACTGTGTGATGTAATTTGTATTTGAACATTTATTTTAAGAATATAACATATTTCCTTTAAAAGAAAATCTTTTCCTGTTATTATCTACCCATTTAAAACTTTCCATAACATATCTATCTCGATCAATATCAGTCTGTTTAATCTATCAGTTGTTTTAATGTTGGCAGGTAACTCAAACTATAAAATAAAAGCATCCTCTGAAAACCTTTTGTTTTTTCATATTTGTACATTTTCATGTATATATATATATATATATATATAATGATAAGTTAGCCAAAACTGTATATCATTACAAGATTTTTATTAAAAGAATATGCTTAAAATGCTTTAACTTAAACAATAAATCAATTTCCAGCACAATTTGTAAATAAATTGGAAACATTTTTTTTCAGTCATGCATATTCTCAAAATAAAAGCTTACTATAAAATGTTAAATAAATCCTTTTTTTACTTCCTAAATAGAAGCATCAACATTTTCATGGACTGCTGTGACAAAAAAGTTTATATGTCATCTTGTACATTCACACACACACACACACACACACACACACAAATTTTGACATAATAGTATAGACCTAACTAAAATTCAAAGAAGAAGACTTTTTGCTTGGTTTTGATCCCAAGGATTTTTTTTCTTTTAAAAAAGAATTCTAAAACTTAGAAATGCATCACCCTACTGCTTAACAATAATATTTTTGCATCGTATCAATATTGTCACATTCTTCACCCTTTGAATTAATCCAGACTTGTCTTCACGTCTTGAAATTTAACCCCAATGACATTTTGATCTCCAATAAAGAGCCATTGATTTATATATATATATATATATATATATATATAATGTTTTCCTTTGATGGTTCTTTCATCTTTAAGTTCAATAGATTTACAATGTATGTGATCAATTTAACCAGGGAATAGAGGTTGATATCAACCCTATTTCATGGTAGATAATAATAAGAGCCTTTTCTTTATAACACACCAACATTTTTATTACATAGATATAGAGCGATTGATTTTAACATTTCAAACTGTCTAGGGTTATTTTATGTCTAGAGGTTAGAGAATTACATTCATTATTTACTACAATATCCAGCACATTAGCAACAATGCCATTGAGATCCAACAGGACTACTGAGGAATATATCACCAAAAATATGGTCTGTACTGTTGGCTATTTTATAAACAATGAAAATGTTCATGCTGTGACTGCAAAGATACTTAAAAGTTATTTTATACTTGGATTATTGATTTTAAAGGCATGTCAACTCATCTAGGGTTATTCTATGCCTTGGTAGCAACATCTCATCTCCTGAAAGTGATGTCAACATATGCTTAGTTAAGGCATGGAATGCTATTGACTGGTTATTGATCATGTGGAAGTCTCATCTATCCAATAAAATAAAATGGGATTTCTTCCAAACTATATGGATACATTACATAAACACAAACAAAACAAATAGAGAAAACGCTAGATGGGAACAATCTATATACAGAAAAGACTAAATTCTTTGCTAAGTCATTTTTATTATAATTGATTGATTTTAATGGTATGTCAACCTGCCTAGAGCTACTTAATGCCTACTGGTTAGGGAATTGCATTAATTTTAGAGGCTTGCCACTTATGGGAATTACAAAAGAATGCTGTATGCAGTCTTGAACAAATTCTGGAAGCCACACTCCATAAAACAGTAGCTGTGCGGCCACTTGCTTCCCATCTCACAAATTATTCAAATAAGACAAACAAGACATGCTGGAGAAGCAAAGACAAACTCATAAGTGTACTCTTATGTACTCCAACATGGACACACCAGTGTTGGCCGACCAACAAAGACTTATATCAGCTTTGCATGGGTACTGGATGCTGACTAGCAGACCTGTCATTAGAAATAGATGATAGTGATAGATGGTAAGAGAGAGGGAATTCTGTGATGTCAGCACAACTTGATGATTATGTATTTTCATTGGGAATCTGCCATAATGTCATTCTAACCTTGAATTTTCCTAGTAAGCTTGCTGAAATTAAATAAAAGACACATGTACTGTCTGAATAAACAGGTTTTTTTAGCAGTGAGATGAGATGCAGTACCCTTAAACCAAAATCATTACTATTATTAACTAAACTCCCAACAGCATTTCCTTTTATGTTTCTTCCTTCCTTCTATCTTTTTTTCTTGCTTCTCTTGGCTTCATCAAACTTTTCATGTTAAATTAAGGAAACACTTCATTAATCTGTGTTCTCAAGTTAACAATTTTTTTCTCCTCTCTTTTTTTTTTTTGCCTCCATTACAGGATCTGTCAATTCTCACACATCAAATGGCAATGCAAGTAGCCAGCAAACAAGCGGTCAAACATTGGCCAATCAAGTCTCCTCATTACCTCAGCTGCTGACCAATGCTCAAGGCCAGATATTGGCAGTGGGACCCCAGGTACGTATAATTGGATACACAGTTATTAATTATTCATATATAATGAATTAATCTAGTGGAAGTGGGCATCAAAATATGATTATCGTCATATGAAATAGACTCAAGAAACCAAGTTCAAATCCTGGACAATGCTGTTTGCATTTCACTTCATGCTAATATCCTCTGGAAAGGCATGAATCCTTCTCTTCTCCCTCAATGAGATGAGTTCAAATCCTGGCAAAAGCTGTTTGAATTCTATTCTATGCTAATGCCCTTAGGGAAGACGTGAATCTTTCTCTCTTCCCTTCAGCTGTGGGTAAATTGTAGAGCAGACTTAGCTCTTTAGCCTCAGTAAAATAACTTGGAAAAGGAGAAACTCCTAATTCAAAATATGACAAGTGCTATTTAGAGAAGCTGTAGAACAGTATAGCACCATTCTTCTATTATCAGCTCATCTAAAAAGTATGGAAGGTCCTACACAGTACCAAGTATGGAAGGTCCTTCACAGCTAAAAACAAAATCACCTGTGAAGTTCATTTGCTTGGCTTTGGTATGATTAATAGTCATCATCGATTTGATGGATGAACATTGTTAATATAGTTCATTTAGAGAGATGATTGCACTAAAACAAATATATGAATGGCACTGGCAGCTCAATAGTGTTTTTATCTTGATTAAATTGCAATCAAACTATTGCTGTGCAGGCTTCCAACAGGATTGTAATTATGAACATAAGTAGTTTTAGTTTGAATAGATAATCAGTTCTGCTTCTATAATCAAAGCTTTATTGTTTTGCTTCTTTAATGAAAGTTTAATTAGCCATGCTTCTATAATTGAAACTTAATTATAACCAAAGCTATACTGGCCATACCTCTATTAGCAGAAATTTCAACTACTGTATATACTCTTGTAATGAATTACTTTTTAAGACCAATTTTTCATCTCAAAAACTGGGGGTCATTCATTATACTAGATATGTTTTTCTCATTTCAAAGCTTACTTTATTCATAATCTTATTGTAACTTGGATCCAGAGTGTCTCCCACATAGCCAACACCTAAAAAAAGCTATTAGCTTAGATAATAAATTTTTTAACTTAATAATAGCACCTTTTCAGATGATATTATAAATAGTAAAGAAAGTTGTGCAAAACCTTTATTTTCTTAACTAAATACTTTTGTTTAGGCTTTAGAAATGCTATGTAGAAATGTTGGGTTAGATTCATTTATGGCACTGAATCGATTTTGATTGTATTACAGTAGTTTTCAAAGTATAAATAAGTGTCTGACTGTCTTCTCTTCATGTTATTGAATGTTGAAGAAATATTTTTGTTGGCTAGCATAGCCATAAGTTCATTACAAGCAATATATGATGAAAACACATATTTGTGGCTAAAAATTAAAGGTTGTTCATTATACAAAGTACATAAGGTAGATATCAATGACACTTACTATGAAAAAAATGTTGACCAGTGTTTGATACTAGAATATTTTTGATGAATTTTCGTCTGTTGAACCCTGAAACTTGATTTCACTAGTCAAGACACTATCCATAGAAACTTTGGTTAAATTTCACTGTTTCTAGATGACTTGTTTAACTGTGGAACATTTTACTGGTAAACCTGTTTAACCAGTTGAGGCATATTCACTTACCAGTTTACCAATGCTACCGGGATTTTACACAAAGAACATTGTACAAATAAACTTGTTGAATGGATGAATAATTATGTTTATCAAATTGGTGCTAAGTATAGAATCAATGATTCATTCTAATAATTATTCAGACTTCTAGTTTCATTCATTTTGTTAATTTGGCTTTTCCCACAACTTTTTAACTGATCCATTCAGTAGCCTCTTTGAGGTTTGTAATTCATTTAGAAACAAGGGTGTCTCTTTTTTCTTCTCTCTCTCTCTCTCTCTCTCTCTCTCTCTCTCTCTCTCTCTCTCATGAAAACAAACCAAAAAACCAACAAAACAATTGAGATCAATATTCCAAGAGTACTCTGAAATGATTGTGACTCATCTCAAAATTACAGAAGAAATCTTGGACGAAACATCATTGAACAATTTTCTTTATAGCTGATAAAAATTGATTAACAGGGCTTCAAAGAAATTAGTTTTGATTCTTCTCTGTTCAGATTAAAACTCTTAATATACAAATTTACTAAAATCTCTGACTAAACAGCAAATTAATTTTCCTTTCAGAGAATGATATCAACAACTTCCTTTATGGCTGATATCAATTTTTTTCAGGGTTACCATTAACTTTAAATAAATGTTGGCTCTTCCCAGTTCATATTTTTAAAAAATATCTATATATTATATTGTCAATTAATAAAAGTACTCAAAAAAAATTTTCATAAAGAGTTAATTTTCTTCTGAACCAAAGTTTCCAAGATTTTTCATTAGTCAAGCATTATGCATTCAAATCAGATAATATTAGGTAATATTTATTACCAAACTCTTAAATTAGATGAACCAGACATGCAAGACACTGCTGGAGAAGTAGGAACAAGCTCATAAGAGATGTACTCCTGTGGACCCCTTCATATGGTCGAGCAAAGGCAGGATGACCAGCTCGAACCTACATACAGCTGCTCTGTGCTGATATGGGATATATCCCAGAAGACCTGCCACAAGCAAGGGACGATAGGAACGGGTGGGGAGAAAGGGTCAGGGATATCCATGTTGATGGCACAACATGATGATGATGATTACCAAACTCTACAAAACTGAAACTCTGTCAACTAAAAGATTAATATGTCCGGGTCCACTATATATACATACATATGCATGTATATATATATATATATATTTACTTATCTAATATCTACCAGCATTCACGGTACCAGAAAAAATGAAAAAAAAAACGCCAGGAACAAGAGATAAAATTATCTCGAATCACCGCCCGGGGGAAAAAGAAAAAATTATAGGTCAAAAAGAAAGAAAAGGCCAACCTCGTCCGACCCCTTGAAAAAAATCAAGGGATACGCAGTCAGTTGGTCAAAAGAAAACCAAAAACCTTCCACGAATCCTACAATGCTACAATTACAAAAGTGCTCAACACAAGTGGAGCCAATTATAAAATTAACTTAAATCGCGAGTCGAAAATCTTCGACTAAAGTTTCACCTTATCGGATCATCAGGAAGCCTAACTGCGACTCTAAGTCAAAGTTAGGCTTCCTGATGATCCAATAAGGTGAAACTTTAGTCGAAGATTTTCGACTCGCGATTTAAGTTAATTTTATATATATATATATATATATATATATATATAGGAGGCATTTGTGATGTAATGGTTACTTTCATAGGAAATTGACACGGACACCTGAATTTAAATCTTGGATAAGGTTGTTTACATTTCATATA
This sequence comes from Sepioteuthis lessoniana, assembly GCA_963585895.1. Classification (NCBI taxonomy): domain Eukaryota; kingdom Metazoa; phylum Mollusca; class Cephalopoda; order Myopsida; family Loliginidae; genus Sepioteuthis; species Sepioteuthis lessoniana. Next base: position 45,379,329 of record OY757938.1, read on the forward strand.
GTATTAATACCCTTGGGAAAGGTATGCATCTAACTATTTTTCTTCCATCTATGAGTAAATATTAGGGTAGACTGCACTCTTTAATGTTGGTATGGCAACTGGTCTCGGAGAAGAAAAACTGAATTCATACCTGTTAACTTCACTTAAAAATGACCTTGTGTCACATCCTGCCGGTATGAAGGAGTTGGTAAATATATATTTATATATATATATATATGAGGGTCATTCAAAAAAGCTCTAAACCTAACCCAGAAAGAAGAGCCATAAGTGAACATTTTTGTTGTGGCAACACACTACCACTTCTGATGAATCTAGAAAAACTAATTCAAATTTCTGTACCGGTGAGGTCCACACAATGGTGAGAGGTGTATGAGGATTCTAAATTCTGGGTGAGGCTTAGAAGTTTTGGAGCAACCCTCATTTATAAAAGACAAGATGTAACCCTCACATACATATTTATATATACATATCAAATACAAGATGCAGCCCAGAAGACCTGCCAGGAGTTTAGTTTGGTTTGGTTTTATGGCATATCAACCACTGTAGGTTATTTAATGCCAAATCCATTTTTATACATATAAACAGTTCTATTTCAAACAATTCACTTTAGTATAAGTATAGTTTTTTGTTTACCTACAGTTAAATTTCAAAACAGTTCTATTTCAAACAATTCAGTCTTGCAAAAGTACAGTTTCAATTTCAAAAATAGTTTTATTTCAATCAATTCTGTTTAGCATAAGTACACAGGTTCAGTGTCAAAAACAGTTCTATTTCAAACAGTTCAGTTTAGCTTGCAAAAACAGTTCTATTCCCAACACTTCAGTTTAGAATAAATGCACAGTTTAAATGTCAAAATAGTCTCATCTCAAACAATTCAGTTTAGCATAAGTACACAGTTAAGTTCTATTTTACTCATACATAGGACCCGATCAGTGCTACCTCTCCTGACCAGAGTGAACCCAGAAGCAATGGCAATGAAGGTGTTTAGTGAAAGAACAGTTCCAATGTCAAGAAGTTCCATTTCAAACAGTTCAGTTTAGCATACAAAAACAGTTCCATTTCAAACAATTCAGTTTAGCATAAGTACGCAGTTTAAATGTAATTATACAGTTTAATTATCAAAAACACTTCTATTTCAAGCTATTCAGTTTATTCAAACAGTTCTAATTTAAACAACTGAGTTTAGTATAAGTATGCAGTTTAGTTCTATTTAACCCATAGATAGGACCCTATCAAGTGTTACCACTCCAGGCCAGAGTAGACCAAAGAGTAATGGCAATGAAGGGGTTCTCTGCATTCCCCAAAGCTGAAGCATTACTGAAACCTCACCATCAGATTGTTTAGTGTCATATCAGGACATTCATTGGAGGGGTTTTCCTCCTCTGAAGAAAAGCAGTTGGTGTATTCTACAGCCCCAGCCAACTGGGCAACCTGCCGGGAGTGGTGGACAATAGAGATAGATGGCAAATGAGAGTCAGTGAACTTCATGCTTATATATATATATTTCTCAATAATATGAATATATAGTTTGGTATATTTATAAAGAAATAGTGCTCAAAAGTGGTCACAGATCATATGTAGCCTAGGTTTGAATTGTTTAGACACAATGTTAGTGGCATTTAGTGACGACTAGTTTCACACCTATGGGATAATCAGATCAAGAAAAATATCTCCATAACTAACTTGCATTGGCTAGAAACTAATAGTCATGAAGTGGCATTAATTCTGTGTCTACACTAAAACCTATATATGTATAGATATACAAAGAGAGAAAGAGTGAGAGAGGGAGAAAAATAGTTTGTAATAAAACTGACACTATTAGAAAAAGAAGACAATTCAGAAAATTAATGTTTTGCTATAACATGTTTTTATCAGGTAAGAAAAAAATTATCCTTAAAGCAAAACAATTTAATTTTGCATATTGTCTTCCATCATATATATATATATATATATATGCAATTTTATTTTTTGTTATAAAGGTGTTGCAATTTTTTCATTTTGTTCCCATAGTTTCAATGCTGTAATGTTTGCGAATAAATACCTAATAATAAATAATAATCATCATCATCATCATATCGTGCTGGCAGCACGGATATCCCTGACCCTCTCTCGCCACTCCTCCCTATCGTTCATCGCCCTAGGTAGGTCTTCAGGACAACAACCTGTATCCTCACATAGCTGCTGAATGTACGTTCGTGCTGGTCGTCCTGCTTTTGCGCGGCCATGTGTGGGGATCCATAAGAGTACATCTCTTATGAGTTCATCTCTGCTTCTCCAGCAATGTCCTGCATGTCTGGTTCGTCTAATTTGAATAGTTTTGATAAATAATAAAAAATAGTAATAATAAATAATAAAAAATAATAAATAAAATAAATAAATAATAATAAATCTCTTCATTCTTTCAACTGAATTATCTTCTCTGTCTTTTTAAACTTATAGAAATTATATTTTTATCAATGAATTTTTCCACACTCTAAAAAAATTCATGGTACATTATCACCCATAATTAAATACACCTTATCTATTCTCTAATGACAAATATTACCAAATATTTGTTTTGATTGTATAGTGTTTCACTAGCTGGAGAGGTAGTAAAAAGCATTTAAAAAAAGCAAAAACACAAGACTTGAGTCAATTAAAAACACCTCAGAACAAAAACTCCTACATGACAATATGTACAAAGAATTAGAAATACTGATATAGATATAGTAAAAACTTACTAATGACTAAAAAGTGCTAAAATGAAGGCAGAGACAGAAGGGTTAATAAAAGCAGTACAGGATCAGTGCCTACCAACTAAAAAATATCAGGCAAACATAAAAAAAAACTCCAGATCAAACATAATATGTTAACTGTACAAACAAAAAACTGAATCAATTGACCACTTATGTTGTATAATATGATGAATGATAAACCATAATAAAGGAATGATGACCCCTCTGCTTGGGCAGGATATGACACAAGGTCAATTTTTATGTTAACTGTACAAACAAAAAACTGAATCAATTGACCACTTATGTTGTATAATATGATGAATGATAAACCATAATAAAGGAATGATGACCCCTCCACTTGGGCAGGATATGACACAAGGTCAATTTTTAAGCAGAGTTTAACAGGTTTGAGTTCAGAGTTTTCCTTCTCCCAGACTAGTTGCCTCACCAAGGCTGAAGAACCTTGTCTGCCTACTATTTACCCATAGCTGGAGGGAGAATTATTGGATTCATACCTTTCCAAAGGGTATTAGTGCTATATGAAATGCAATCAGTCTTGTCCAGGATTTGAACTCGTGTCACCGTGTCCATTTCCTACAACGATAAACATTACACCATGGGCACCTCCTAAAAGGAATGATAACACTTTTCTTTATAAAAATATACGTCTCTTTATTTCTTTCAAAAGGGGATTGAAACTTTTGTAATGTAAGAGAGAGAAAGACAGAGACAGGGAGATTAAGATTTTTGGGGGGGCTTAAACGACTTGGAAACTGCTATATTGACCTTTATCTTTTTTTTTTACCATGTTGTGCCATATTCATAACTTTACATAGCACTTCTGCTTCTTTGACGTGACATCCCCAACCAGTCTTCATCAGCAGTTCTGGGACTCCAAAACTCTAGACTGCAGACTGTATACTCAACTGAAGACTGACGACTGACTGTTACTGCTGTGGGCTGCTGCACGCCCCTGGGCAATGCCTGGCAGCCACTCTCTGTAACTGACTCCCTGTGTATATATAATTTCATAATGCCTACGCATTTCTGGTTCAACGCACATGAGCTGCTTACACCTACACATAGCTGCCTTCCTGTTTACACAGGTGCATCCTGCAATCATTTTGTTTACACAACTGGAACATAACGGCTCTGTCAAGGGTCAATATGCAACACTTAGGGTACAGTTGCTCAATCCTAACACCAAGAGTATATATTGAAAGGCATGACAAAATAAGACTTTATATACATTGGAAACTTTGCAAATAGTATAGAATACTGAAATGTGAAAAATAGTATAAACACCAACCAGAACCAAAAACAGAAGCTAAAGATACAACTATTCTCTGGAACATTTCTATCCAAACTAATAGGAAAAATAAAGTTTGAGTTTGGTTTTATGGTATATCAACCTTTGTAGGTTATTTAATGCTAAATCCATTTTTATGCATATAAATAGTTCTATTTCAAATAATTCAGTTTAGCATAAGCACACAGTTTAGTTCTATTTGACCCATAGATAGGACATTATCAGGTGCTACCACTCCAGGCCAAAGTGGATCAGGGAGTAATGGCAATAAAGGAGTATTTTGCGGAGGTGCCCGTGGTGTAATGGTTATCACTGCAGGAATTGGACACAGCGACACGAGTTCAAATCCTGGACTGATTGCATTTCCCATAGCACTAATACCCTTGGGAAAGGTATGAATCCAATTATTCTCCCTCCAGCTATGGGTAAAATAGTAGGGCAGACTAGGTTCTTCAGCCTTGGTGAGGCAACTAGTCTAGGAGAAGGAAAACTCTGAATTCAAACCTGTTAAACTCCGCTTAAAAAATTGACCTTGTGTCATATCCTGCCCGAGCGGAGGGGTTGGGTAAATATGATAAAGGAGTATTCTATATTCCCCAAAGCTCCAGCATTACTGGAACCTTACCATCATACTGTTTAGAGCCATATCTAGGACACTTATTAGGGGGTATCTTACTCCTCAGCAGAGAAGTCAGTGTATTCTACTGACTGAGCCATCAAAAATAAAGAACAAAAGACTTGATATAGTGTTTAAATACAACAAAAGAAAAATATACCTTCTAATTGATATGACAGTGCCAACAGATAACAACATATCAAAGAATATAATAAAATAAGTAAATACAAAAATCTGGAAATAGAAATTGAAAAAATATTGCACCACCATACAAGTCATCATCATCATCATCATCATGTCGTGCCGCTAGCATGGATATCCCTGACCCTCTCTCGCCACTTCTCCCTATCATTCATTGCTTCTGGCAGGTTTTCAGGGCTACATCGCGTATCCCCACATAGCTGCTGTATGTATGTTCGAGCTGGTCATCCTGCTTTTGCTTGGCCATATGCGGGGGTCCATAGGAGTACATCCCTGATGAGTTCGTCCCTGCTTCTCCAGCAGTGTCTGGTTCATCTAACTTGTATAGTTTTCATGACGGGAGGCAGTTGGTCGTATAGTTGGTGACTTGTGGGGTGTTGCCGCCAGGATTTGTTCAATATTGCTCGCAAAGGAAATCTTCGGTATGATAAAAAAAGGGACCGGTAAACACTTTACCAAGTCACCTGGCAGTCCAAGCCTACATGTAATTCAGAAGATTGTACTTTGCAGAAGTGCTCATCTCCTTAGGTGAATACTATCAATGATTGTAAAAACAACACCCCCAAAAAAATATATATACATAAATATATAAAATGCATATTACCACTACCTTCCCTAGCCCATTTGACAGGGGCTGCAGAATACTCTGACTGCACCTTTGCAGAGGGGTAAGACTCCCTCAATGAGTGTCATGGATATGACACTAAGCAGTGTGATGATGAGATTCCAGTAATGCTTCAGCTTTGGGAATATGGAGTGCCCCTTCATTCCCATCACTGCCAGGTCCACTCTGGCCTAGAGCGGTAGCATCTGATAGGGTTATATCTATGGGTCAAATAAAACTAAACTGTGTACTTATGCTGAACTGAATTGTTTGAAATAGAACTATTTTGACATTTAAACAGTATACTTGTGCTAAACTGAATTGTTTGAAATAGAACTGTTTATATGTATAAAAATGGAATTGGCATTAGATAACCTACAATGATTGATATACCATAAAATGAAACGAAACCAAACCAAACCAAACTGCCTTCCCTCATGCTAGGTCTTAGGTAAAGACTCAGTGAAGGATTATAAGAAACCAAAAGTAAAGCTGAAAAGTTAACAAGAATAATAATAATAATAATAATGAGTATTATTATTATTATTTTATTCCTTGGAGAGTTTTTCACACTATTAGCTGATGGTTTTCTACTGGAGTCTGAGTGACAGCAAATCTCCTCAAGTCTCTAGGACTCTTCTTCGTAGCTTGGATGGTCTCCACTCATCCTCTTATTTCCAAGTCTTGTACTGAATGCACCAATTACAATTGGTATTACTGCAACTTTCATGTTCCATAGTTTTTTCAGCTCTCTAGCAAAGTCTAGGTACTTATCACTATTTTCACTTTCCCTCAGTTTAACCCAGTAGTCAGCCAGAATGGCAAAGTCCACTATTTGACAGGCTCTCTTTTTCTTTTTCTTTTTTTTTTTTTTTTTGTTGACTATCACCCGGTTTGGTCATCTGGTAAAGATTATTATATCATCTTTGGTTTTGAAGAAAATTAATTTTTCCTAAAGAATTATTAGAGGTGTACTTATTTATGAGTAATCATCATCATTATCAAGGCATGCCAACAACACAGATTCCTTTGACTCTCACTCACCATTTGTCCCTATCAGCCATTACTCTTGGCAACTCCTCTAGATGGCATCCAGTGTTCATATAGTGTGTCCATGTGTAAGAATTAATTGGAGAACATCATTTATGAGTTCATCCTTACTTTTCAAGCAGTGTTCAAAATGTCTTGCTCATCTTTCTTGGATGGTTTGTGAGATGAGAGGTAAATGTCCATCCAACTATTGTTTTGTATCATTGTTTTATATAATGCTCTACTTGAAATAATAAAATCTTAATAATAATAATAATAATAATAATAATAATAATAATAGGTGATCCATTGGGAATTGTGCAAGAAATTGAAGTTTGACCATGCAAACAAATGGTATATGCACAACCTAGAATCTGTCTGGGAGAATGAGAGACACAAACTCCTCTGGGAATTTAGGTATACAAATGGATCACCTAATCTCAGACAGATGACGAGATCAACAACAAAGAGAATTTGCTAAATTGTGGACTTTGCTATACCAGCTGACCACAGAGTAAAACTGAAAGAAAGCAAAAAGAAGGATAAGTACCTGGACCTTGCTAGGGAACTGAAAAAACTGTGGAACATGAAAGTGACGATTATACCAATTGTAATTGGTGCTCTTGATACAGTCACCAAAGGATTAGTACAAGGACTGTGGAGGACTTGGAAATAAGAGGATGAGAGACCATCCAAACTACAGCATCATTGAAATTGGCCAGAATACTGAGAAGAGTACTGGAGACTTGACAAGACTTGCTGTCACTTAAACTCCAGTGAGAAACCATTGACTAACCCTGGTATGAAAAATTCAAAAAGGAGTAACAATAATAATAAGTAGTAAATTGGCAATCATAGTTGAGGGCGACCAGAAGGCTCCCTTTTCAATAGCTACTGCACCGAGGTGGAGGGGAGGGTGCCACTCCTTTCCCAGGATTACTCCACTTTACTCTTGATACATAGCTTATTTTGTTCAGTGTTAAGCAAGGAGGTATCAAGTACCATTTTTAAAATCTTTGGTATGACGCGACTTGGGATTGAACCCAGGTCTCCCGGACCATTGGCAAACACTAACAACAATAATAATAATAATAATAATAATAATAATAATAATAATATATTTAGAAGAAAATTAAATTTTCATGGAAATAATTGTGAGTTGTAAACTTATTCATGGGAAATTTTCTTACAACGATGAAATACCAAAAAAACATTCTGCTCAGAGAACACAGAAAACATTTTCCCTATAGCTGGTATAGATTTATTAACAACTAATTTTAGCTTCAAACAAATCAGTTTACTTTGTTTGACTCTTCTCTAACCATATTGAAAACCTTCATATAAAAATTTTACAGCATTTACACTGACAGACCTCCAAGAGATGGCTGTTGTTCATAATTTTATCAAAGTATTATCTGATTAGCAAAGAGATCTTGAAGTAACTGAAATTCTTAACAGAAAAATACATGGGTGATCTTTTTCATTTGGTATCACTACAGAAACTTAGAAACTTTATCTAATCCATCTCTTTTTTCTTGATTTTTGAAGCACAATATATAGCCTGAATACGAAAGCATGTTTAAATAAATTTTGGGTCTAAAACTGCAAAATTAATTTGTTTATAAGCAATTTTTTATCTACCACTAGAAATATCTAGTTTGTTCCTACAAAAAATAGTTAAAACTAAACGGAGAGATCAGTGGAGTAGCTTGCTCAGTCGGTTGGGGCAGTAGAATTCACTGACTGCACCTCTGCAGAGTGGTAAACCCCCCCACCAATGAGTGTCCTGGATATGACACTAAACAATATGATGGTGAGGTTGCAGTAATGCTGGAGCTTTGGGGAATATGAAGTAGCCCTTCATTGCTTCCAGGTACACTTTGGCCCGGAGTGGTGGCACTTGATAGTCCTATCTATTGGTCAAATAGAACTAAACCGCATACTTATGCTAAACTGAATTACTTGAAATAGAACTGCTTTTGACATTTAAACAGTGTACTTATGCTAAACTGAATTGCTCAAAATAGAACTATCTTTGACTTTGAAACTGTACTTATGCTAAACTGAATTGTTTGAAATAGAACTGTTTTGATATTTAACTGTGTGTGGACAAAAACTATACTTATACTAATCTAAATTGTTAGAATTAGAACTGTTTGACTTAACTGAATAGCTTGAAATAGAAATGTTTTTGACTATCAAACTGTGTTTTTGACAATTAAACTCATGTCGCATATTGCACCACTGGACAAACAACAAAAAACTCGTAGATGTACAAAAATATAATTTATATTTTTATTCTTCGACAGTGACGATTGTATGTCATAGGAATACAGTCAGAGAGAGTTCGCACATATCTTTCTTCTTTTTGTGAAGTAGTATGACAGTCAGAGAACACACTCAATGAGCTGACAGATCTGCTTTCAAGTCCCATGCAGAAGTATGAACATCCTCCTCGCTTCACATATTTTTCTGTTTATGGCTGGTTATCGGAACTTACATACTTCTGGCTTTTTTTTCCAGTAATTTGTTGATCTTATCTGCAAACAGAAATATCTGTCACTCTATCCATAGGCAATAAATTATATTCTTGTCATCATATTTTATATTTCTCTTTCCACTGAAAACATTTTGTTGATGTTTTCTAGTGACCACCTTGAATCTGCTAAGTTCATCATCGCCACCACTGGACAAACAATGAAAAACTCGTAGATGTATAAAAATATAATTTATATTTTTATTCTTCGACAGTGACGATTATATGTCATAGGAATACAGTCAGAAAGAGTACAGGGTGAAACGATAAAATCGTCATCCAAAAGAAAACAACACTACAGTTTTATTTTAAAACTTTTATTGAAAAAATCAATTCAGGTAATTTGATTATATAGTAGAGCTGACATCTATTCAATGTAGCCACCTTCAGCCTCAATCACCGCCTTGATATTGATCCGGAACTGGGAGCATGCCTTTTCCACAAGCGCCGGCAAGAGCTCAGCGAATACTCGGCAGATGGCAGCGATCAGGCTGGCTTTGGTGTTGTGGAAGGTCATGTTAGTGATGTTCTCGACGTATGACCAAACGAAGTAGTCCAGCGGGTTCAGGTCAGGGGAGGAGGGGGGCCAGTGAGAGAAGGGTACAAAGTTGTAGCACTCCTTCTGAAGCCAAGCCTGGGTCTCTTTGGACTTGTGGGCCGGCACTGAGTCCTGCTGCCACACCCAGGGTCTGCCACCAGCCACCTGATTGCACCAGGGGATCACCACACCCTTCAGCACATCCAGGTACACTTTGGTGTTGACTTTCAAGCTGACTTCAAAAATGTGAGGTGGCATGATGTGGCCCTCACTTGAAACCTCCTCTCCACCACCTCTAAAGGGTCGTCCGATGCATTGAGCTGTGCCCTCAAGTGTTGAACCATCCAGATTTGCATTTTGAGGGTGCTGACAATGGTCCTGTTGTCATAACTTGGATTGGTAGAGAGCATAAGTTGCACAGCGGCGCATCTCTGATCTTACTCATTGAACATTGTGTCACTTTCTGACATGATAGAAGGCTCCTATTGTTCTTGGGATTTGTACACAACTGGCCAACTAGTAGATGGTCTGCAACAAAAAAAGAAAACCGGTTTTCATGAAACAGAAATGGAATCATGTCATCTTTTCTAGGGCGACAATTTTATCATTCCACCCTGTATATTATACTCATGCTAAACTGAATATTTTTAAATAGAACTGATTATTTGTATAAAAATGGATTTGGCATTAAATAACCTACAAAGGTTGATGTGCTATAAAAACTAACCAATCAACATCATTGGAGTAGCAGTAAAATCAGTGAGCTGGGATAAAAAAAATTGAAATCTTTCTTTTGTTGTGTCATTTTATATGTAATTATTTGAACAAATGAAAGTTTTAATGTATTTGTTTAATAAATCTTACTCATATTTTGACATATATTTTTTTTATATTAAAAACATGAATCACAATGTATTTTCATGGTAATAATAATGTGTATTGCATTTTTATTATAAAAAATAATTTACAATGCACTTTTATTGTAAAATGCATTAGTGATATGTTTTTATATAAAAATAATTCATATGTCATTTCTATGATAAAAAAAATCATTCGCAATGCATTTTTATGATAAAAAATAATTTGTATTGCATTTTTGTAATAAAACAAAATTTGCTGTGTGCTTTTATTGTAAAAATCACTTCCAATACATTTTCAAAGTAAAAAGATGATTGCCAATGCTTTTTCAGAGTCAAAAAAAAACATTTGCAATACATTTTCATTGTAAAAATAATTTGCAGTGAACTTTTTATATTCATTATTATACAACTTGTTCTTTTTTGACAAATTGTCTGCAAAATATGTTCTATAACCTAAATAGTTATCAGGGTGCCATTATAAGTAATTCTTCTTTGTGTCATTTCTCATAGCAATTGTGTGCCTATTTCTTCTCCAAGTAATAAGACTGTAATAGGTTATATGATATGAGCAGTAAAGAATAATCCTTGATATGACTTCTTACATACCCAGTATAGATTGCTTTTATAAGGCTAAAGAGCTCTAATTGCCTTGTGATTTACTTATATCTGGAAGAAGTGGATTCATGTTTTCCCTAAAGCATTAGTAATAAAATTTATTATAAAATTCTGTTATAAAATTACTTGCAATACATTTCTGGAGCAAAATCATTGATAATGAATTTATATGATACTTATTATATCCTAATTCTGACAATAGTACATATCTTAATTCCAAATTACTGAGTGTCCCAGATATGACATTAAACCATCTGATGGTGAGACTCCAGTCCTGGAGCTTTGAGGAATAAGGAGTACCTCTACATTGCCATTGTTCTAAGGTTCACTCTCAGGTCCAGATTCTAACCCTAAGTAGTAGCAGGTGATAAGGTTCTATCTATGGGTCAAATAGAACTGTTTGACCTTTAAACTGTGCAAACAAATAACTTATATTGAATTTAATTGTTAGAAATAAAAGTTTGACCATTCAACTGTGTGTAAAGAAATGACTGATGTTTAATTGAATTGTTAGTAATGTATTGCAATACATGGAACCATTTGAGTGTGTGCAAATGAATCGGTATTATTGAATAGAATTATTAGTTTTAAATATCAATACTTGAAACTCTTAACTGTACCTAAACTGAATTATTAGTATTACATAGCAGTACTTTGATCAATCTGATTGTGTACAAATGAATAGAGTTGAATAGAATTAGTGTTAAGGAATTATTAGATAGAGAACTATTCTACCATTTAACTGTAAATAAATGACTGATGTTTAATTGAATTGTTAGTGTGAAATAGCAATGCTTGGAACTATCTCACTGTTTGCAAATGAATGAAAAAATTCAATTGAATTATTAGTTTTAAATAGCAATTCTTGTAATGACTTGACTGTCTGCAAGCAAATGTTTAATATCAAATAGAATTATTAGTTTATTTTATTGTATTGAATTAATTTAGAGGTCTACTGCAATGTGAAATTATCATTATAAATAATAATTTTAATAGCCCTCTAAATTAATTTAATACTATAAAATAAAATAATTTGTGCAATGCTTCAAACACATTACAAAATAGAATTATTAGTGTTGGAACTATCTGTGTGCAAATGAATGAACAGTATTGATTAGAATTAGTGTTAAGGAATCGTTAGATATAGAACTATTCGACAATTTAACTGTAAATAAATTACTGATTGCATTGGTTTGGTTTGGTTTCTTTGTTTTTAATGGCATATCAACCTTTGTAGGTGATTTAATGCCAAAGCTATTTTCCTAGAAGAACAGTAGTGGTACTATTTAACCCATAGCTAGTGGGTTTCATACCTTTCCCAAAGGTATGAAGAGGGTTCATACCTTTCCCAAGGGTATTTAGCTGAAAGTGAACATAATAGTGCAACTGGAATATGAACTCGCTTACTACGATTCCACAGTCCATTGCTTTAACCATTACACCATGAGGACACTCCCTTAATTGAATTGTTTGTGCAACATAGTAATACTTGAAATAATTTGACTGTGTGCAAACTAATAATTAATAGTAAATAGAATTATGTTAGAAAACAGTAATTGAACCCATTTAACTATGTGCAATAAAAGAGTTCAGGCTCACTTAAAAATGTTATCAACAAAATCAGTTTATGTCTGATATATAATATTATTGTTTCCTCTTTCTCTCTCTCTCTCTCTCTCTCTCTCTCTCTCTATCTCTCTCTCTCTCTCTCTCTCTCTCTCTCATTACATTTGCTTTCTTTTTCTCTCTGACATGTAACATGTTTTTCTCTCTGACATGTAACATGTTTTTCTCTGACATGTAACATGTTCTTTTTCTTCCTTTACAATCAAAATGGAATGATGTAATTTATCTAAGGTGATAACAGGGCATAAAATTCAAACACATATATCTATGTTTTATTCCATCAAAATAATGGAGGGTAAAAACAAAAAAAAAAGTAATCACACATTTTTTTCATTTTATTTAGAATAAAAATAATTAAAACTCTAAAAACAGAATAAAGCCATTGATGAATGTTCCCCAAACAACTTTTGTTCCATTACATAGATCCAAAAACCAGCAAAAGAAAAGCTTCATCAAATGTGTCACCGTTCAGACAGCCATATTGAATATAACTTGGCATTTTTCCATTCTGTGTCTGTCCTGTTAGAGAATAGATATCTCCCCGTGGCATGACTGTGAGAGACAATCAAATAGTTAGTCATAAAAGTGCAATGCAAGAAGAGAAAGCAGATTGTATTTGCGGTTAACAATGATATGGCCATCTTTTGGAAAGTGTCCATCAAGTGAGACTATCAGGAAGACCATGACAGCAGCCTATATCGATAAATAAAGCTGAGCGGTGTACCTCTGATGGTAAAAATATCGGTTATTTCAATAATCATATTGGCTACACTGTTTAGCTTGTGTCAAATCTAAAAAGAGATATTCCAGACTGATTTGGAAATGTAGCTGTAGACAGACATGACTCATTTGTACAGAAAGGAAATAAAATGAATTTTTATTTAATAGAAATGTTCTTTAGTATATTATTTTCATTGAAAGCAATTTTGTTTTTTTCTGCTAGTATAAATGGCATAATGGTTAGAGTATTCACCTATGGTCTGGGAGACAGGGGTTCAATTCTAGGTCAAGTCATACTCAAGAAATGGTAACAGCAATGTAGTAACAAACATAAAGCGGGGTCCCTATAGCATGAAAAGTATGTCTGTGCATACTATACTCAAGCATCTTTTCTCTAGATTTTTCTCGTCTAAAGTTGAGGATTCATGTTTTATATGAGTTCATGTTATACCCAAATAATTACAGTAATGACACTTCAGTATTTATTGCGGACTTTTATCCTCATCTTGGTAGTTTTTTTGTTTTTTTTTGTGTGTTGTTTCTTCTTTCACTACGTCTGCAATAAATAAAAATTAATTCTCAGATTAAGAAGCCTCATCTCAAAATGATTCCAATTAAAGATGACACTTCAGTAGTATTTCCTAATGGGGTGCATATCACCACCTATGTTATAAAGGAGTAACGACTTACATCAAGGTTTAATTTGTAGCTTGTAAAAATCATCCGAGTGTTTTAAGAGGGTATTCACATAAAAAAGTTAGGAAACATTGATATCATCATCATCATCAAATGATGCTGACAGCATGGATTCCTTTGATTCTTTCTTGCCATCTGTCCCTATTATCCATCCCTTTTGGCAGATCCTCTAGACAATATCCAGTGTCCACACAGAGATGATGAATGTAAGTCTTTGCTGGTCAGCCAATTCCAGTTTGAAAACCTCACTTATGAGTTCATCCCTGCTTCTCCAGGTGTGCCCAACATGTCTTGTTCATCTTACTTGGATGATTTGTGAAATGAGGAGCAAGTGGTTGTCCAGCTGCTGATTTGTGGGATGCTGCTTCCAGGATATTTTCAAAACAGCATGTAGCATCCTTGTGTAGTTTCCATGTAGCTTTTTCGTAGAAGTTTTGGGGGTGCAGCCATTAAGTAGTGATGACATGGCTACAGCTTGGAACAATTCTTATTTTATTTCATAAGAGAGATTAGATTTCCATATGGTCAATTATGTGTTAATAGCGGTCCATGCTTTTTCTATGCATATGTTAACACCACTGCCAGTAGATGAAATATTGCTACTAAGGTATGTGAAATGGTCTACTAATTTCAGAGGCTTCTTATGTAATGTGGAGATTTCACCATCTTGTTTAAAACATATGAACTCTGTTTTATCTGCATTCACATGGAGACCAATACATTTTGCTGTCTGTTCCAGACTATATAGCAGACATTCAACTTGAACAGGTGTATTTGCTCTCTAAAACCACAAAATGTATATACTATTTTAAAAGTTGAATGCACATCATGTCTTTTTTATTGTTTCAAGAAAAAAAGGAGCTCATTGCCTTCTTGGTTGGGCTGAGAACTTTTCAGCACCTCTTTGTTGAAGTATGTATTTACTCAGCCACTCTACCTTGGGCAGAATATGATACCAGGTCAATTTCTAAGAAGAGTAAAGCTGGTTTTGAATCTCAGTTCTCCTTCTCGTAGACTTGTTGTCTATCTAAGGCGAAAAACCTGTTGGCCTTATTGTTTACCGATAGCTGGAGAGAGAAAAGATGGATTCATGCCTTTTCCAAAGACATTAGTGAAAAGCAAAATGCAAACAGCCTCATCCAGGATTTGAACCTTTATCTCTGATTCCATTATCTTCAGCCATAACCGTTACACTAACCACACCTCCTTGTAAAAGCAATGTATCTTTTTTCGCTTTAATGGAATCCTTTCAGGTAGTTTTTTTTTTAAACTGAGTCACCAATTATGTCCTTAGAGGTATAAGCCAACATTTCTCTTTTTAACTATCTCAAAACACTTAAAAAGTGTTTCTAAAAATAGTTGAAATGACTAGATATTCTATTTACTCTCTATTTTAAGTGGTTGTGGTTAAAAAAATATCACTAAATAACTGAAAGACATGTTTAGCCAACAAGATCATTTTTAATAGAATTGATCTACCCTATAGCAGAGGTAACTGAACATTTCCTCCTCGTACCAGAAGTTATAGAAGTGAATCGAGATTAATGGCTAACAGCAAGGAAAATAGAATCAAGGAATTAAGTTTAAGCTCCAGCTAGAACCAATTGCATTCACTTCAGAAGAATTTTTTGTGATAGATAAATACTGAGGTAAGTAGGTTGGTAGATACTTACATACATACATACATACAGACAGACAGACAGATAGACAGACAGACTGGGGTAAAGTAGGCAGATAGGAACTGAGGTAAGTTGGTTGGTAGATACTTGCATACATACATACAGACATACAGACAGACAGATTGACAGACAGACTGAGGTAAGCAGGCAGATAGGAACTGGTTGGTTGGTAGATACTTAAATACATGTATACATACAGACTGAAGTAAGCAGGCAATTAGATAGGAACTGATAAATACTGAGGTAAGTAGGTTTGTAGATACTTACATACATACAGACAGACAAACAGACTGAAGTAAGTAGGCAGATAGGAACTGAGGTAAGTAGGCTGGTAGATACTTAAAGACAGACAGACAGACAGACAGACTGAGGTAAGTAGGCAGATAGGAACTGAGGTAAGTAGGTTGGTAGATACTTAAATACATGTATACATACAGACTGAGGTAAGCAGGCAAATAGATAGGAACTGATAAGTAAGTACATAGATATGGGTTGTGTTGAGTTGGGTTTTATGGCATATCAACCATTATGCCAAATCATCTTTATACATATTAGATATATATGATTTGTAAGCACATTTTCTTGATAACATTTTAAATGGTTTCAATTATTTCTATCTAATAAGAATAATTCTAATTATTAATCATTTATCTAAAAAAGTTAAATGGTTTCAAGTATTGCTATCCAACAGTAATAATTTAACATCAGTCATTTATCTGCACACTTTTCAATGGATATAATTTGTAAGTAAATAGTTTAAAGGTAATTTCATTTTTAAATGAGTCAGAACTACTTTGTTTGCACACAAGATTTCCTATTGTTTCTACACAATTAAACGGTTTCAATTATTGCTATCTAACAGTAATAATTCTTTTTCAATATTAACTATTTGTTTGCAAGCAGTCAAATGGTTCCAAGTATAGCTATATAATATCAATATTTTGATTTAGACACAGAGTTAAAGAGTTTCAAGTATTGGTATTTAACACTAATAATTCTGTTTCAACATCACTTATTGGTCTGCACTGTTAAATAACAAATTTATTGCTATTTATTACTAACAATTCAATCAAACATCAGTCATTTGTTTATACACAGTTAAATGACCGAACAGTTCTATTTCTAACAATTCAATTTAACATAAGTCATTTGGTGGACACTGTTTAAATGTAAAAGAGTTCTGTTTGGCCCATAGATAGGACCCTATCAGGTGCTACCACTCAGTCAGAATGGACCTGTGAGCAATGGCAACAAAGGGGTACTCCGCATTCCCCAAAGCTCCAGGGCTGGAGCCACACCATCAGAGGGTTTAATGTCATATCTGGGACACATAGATAGATAGGAATGGACAGAAGTAAGTAGATAAATATGAAGTGATAGATGAATAGATATGAGCAGAGATAGATAGATAGGAACCAGTTGAGGCAACTAGATAGATTAATAGATAGATACAGACTGAGGTACGTTGGTTGGTTGGTTGGTTGGTTGGTTGGTTGGATTTTATGGCATATCAACTTTTTTAGGTTATTTAAAGTCAAATCCATTTTTATACAAATAATCAAATCTATTTCAAACAATTCAGTTTAGCATAAGAACACCGTTTAATTGTCAAAAACATTTCTATTTCAAGCTATTCCGTTTATTCAAACCGCTCTAATTCAACCAATTCAGTTTAGTATAAGTATAGATTTTTGTTATACTGTTAAATGTCAAAACAGTTCTATATTAAACAATTCAGTTTAGCATAAGTACAGTTTCAGTGTCAAAAACAGTTCCATTTCAAACAATTCAGTTTAGCATAAGTGCACAGTTTAAATGTAAATACACAGTTTAATTGTCAAAAACATTTCTTTTTCAAGCTATTCAGTTTAGTCAAACAGTTCTAAGTCAAAGAATTCAGTTTCGTATAAGTATGCAGTTTAGTTCTATTTAACCCATAGACAGGGCCCTATCAGGTACTACCATTCCAGGCTAGATTGGACCTGGGAGCAATAGCAATGAAGGGGTGCTCACCATCAGATTGTTTACTGTCCAATCCAGGACACTTGTTGGGAGGGGGTCTTACCCCTCTGCAGAGGCGCAGTTGGAGTATTGTACAGCCCGAGCCAACTGGGCAAAAACTGAGGTAGATAAGACTTAGATAGATAAGAACATGCTGAGATAAGTAGGGATATAGATTGACCATTTTACTAAAGAAATGCATTGCAAATCAGGGAAAGAAAGGGAGTCATTATTATGGAATTACGGCATTATTGATAAAATATCCATAATGTAAATGCATTACTAATGACCTTGCTATATAAAAGCATCGCAAGTAATTTCATTATAGAAAAATATAGAAAACTAGAAAGAAAGAGATTGTAATTGATTAAGAATTAAGGTATTTATTACTGTCAAAACATGTAAATTATAAATACATTGATTTTACTAAGGCACTGCAAGAAATTTTGGTCTACTTTTATTGTACATACACTGTTAATACATTGTAAATCATTTTACTATGATATAAATATATTGCTACAGTCATATAAGATTTTAACAAGATAAATAAATCAATTGAAAACTTCTAGTTTAGAAACAATTTTCCTTTCTTTTAGTAAATAATATATCTAGATTGTTTTTAGAAAACATACACATTCAAGATTATTTTTTAAACCATTCTTTCTCTTCTAATCCAAGAAATTCTGTCACTCCTCCAATATTCTGCAGACATCTTTGAACTAAATATCAAAGAGAATTGTATGTCAGTCTACATTGACTGTATGTGAACAGGATTCTATATTTAGATATAACATTTTAACAACAGACGAACCAAGGATTGTGCTAGTCTTTTTGATACCAGTGTTGTTTCTCTTTCATGTTTAATGAAGACGTTTGGGCATCAATTCTGACTTTAGAATTATCATTATATACTTTTTTTATTGAAGAAGAACACAAAAGAATTTTGCTGTTATCAAAAGGCAAAAACGTGTTGACTAGATAAATAACTGTCTTAACAAAATAAATGATATATTGAAGATAATGTATAAAAGTGTCTAAGGAAAGATCATTTAATTTACTAATTTTTATTCTTTTTTCATCAAACAGCATTTCCTTGGCTTTTCAAGATTAGCCACATACATTCCTGTCGTTTTATGAATTCTGGATGAGCTATATCTTCATTAGAGCCATATTAACATATCTGGAATACTAAAAGGTTTCATGATAATCATTCAAAGAATTATTGAAAATAATATTCTCATCATTGTTGGTCTTTGGTCAATACATTCTTTGGGCCCTCTTCTTGCCTAGAATTCAAAAATCATTCATTATCATTATTCAAAGAATTATTGAAAATAATATTCTCATCATTGTTGGTCTTTGGCCAATATATTTGTTGGACCCTCTTCTTGTCAAGAATTTTAAAGGTTTCATTATCATATTCAGACAATTATCGAGTCTAATATCATCTCTTTTCTTTTTTTAAAAGAAAGAAGATAACCCAAAAAAATATATCAACTTAAAACCAGATATTATTTTTGACAATTCTCGGAAAATGTTTCAAACTATTTGGATGTTTCTTTCATACATATTCCAGAAATATTTGAAATATTTTGATTTTAATATTCAGAGTATTCTTATCCAAAGACCTCAAAACTTATAAAATCTCTATCCCTAATCCATTGCCCACCTCTATGTTGTCATTCTCTTGATCTAATCTTAATTTTAAAATATTTTTTAAAAAAGTATATATTAATTTTTTCTGTTCCAATTTTTGTATACTTGCAGCAAGTCCTGACCCCTGTATCAGTACCCCACGTGAACTCAACAACATCAAACACATCAAATCAGCACCAAAACAATTCTTCAGCTGCCAGTAACCATTCAACTGGTGGTCATCTTGGCCAGCAGGGTCATTCTCATGGAGGGAGCAGTGGCAATGTCAGCAGCGGAACAGGTGTGGCTAGCAACAACAGTGGAAGCAACAGCAGCAGCAGTGGTGGAGGTGCAGCAGTAGGTGGCAGCAGCAGTAGTAACCCCAGCAGTGGAGCCTCTATAGGGTCCTCAGGAAACAGCAGTGGAGGAGGGGGAGGAGGGGGAGGAGGAGGAGGCGGTGGCAGTGGCACTGGTAGCAGCGGCAGCACTCACCAACAAATCAACCAGAACAGCATTCATTCCAGCGTTGTTACTGGCGGTTCGGGAAGCGTGGTTGGTGCCTCACAGCAGCAGCAGCAGCAGCAGCAGCAACAGCATCAGCATCATAGTGTTGCCACGACGACAGTTTCCCAGCAACCAACAGCCACACGCATCACAGTGGCGGCACAGTCCATCACCTCTCACACAACTACCTCAGAAGGATTGCCACCCAATGTCAGTCAACTACTGCCCAGTACGTAGTCTTTTCGGGGTTTTTTCTTGAGTTTTTCAAGGGAGGGGGGGTTCTGGGGTTTTTTTGCTGAGTCTTTTGTGGGGAGGGATATGATTCTACATTATAGAGAGGAATTAAGGATTTTCTATTCAGGTAAAAATAACTTTCCGGAAATTCACTCGTCATTATTTTCTATAATTTTATCATATCTTCAAACCATGCAGTAAGAATTTATTGTTGAATATGTCGCATTTATTAATCATAGCAGAGAGTACTTAGAATAATTTTTTTTTTACCAGCCCATTGGCTTAATGGTTAGAATGTTCACCGATGATCCGGGAGACCAGAGTCCAATTCTTAGTTGAGTCATACCAAAAAATCAAAATTGATACCTCCTTGCTTAACACTCAGCATAAGGTACAGAACAAGGCTAAATGGAGCAATCCAGGGAAAGGAGTTGTGCTCTTCCTCACACCTCGGTGGAGTAACTATTGAAGAGACAACCCTTGGATCACCCTCAACTACTGTCAGCGAACTTACTTATTGTAATGGTTACTGTCGTGGGAAAATGAATTGGCAACCAAAGTTCAAATCTTTAAGTTTCACTCCATGCTAATGACCTGAGGAAAAGTATGAATCCATGTATTCTCTCTCCAGCTAAGAATGAAGAGTAAGATAGATTGGGTTTTTTAGCCTCAGTAAGACAAGTAGTTCAGGAGAAGAAATATCTGAGATTCAAACTAACTTTACTCAGCTTAAAACTTGGCCTTGCATTACATCCTGCTTAAGGTGAAAGAGTTTGGTAAATATGCAATTATCAATTATAGCAATATGTATAGAGATACACTAAGTATAATGGTTATCATCATACAAAATGGAATTGGAGATCAGAGTTCAAATCCTAGACAAAGTTGTGTTTCACAAATGCTCTTGGGAAAGGCATAAATCTGTTTCTTTTTCTAGCGATTGGTAAATGATAAAGCACTCTGAGTTTTTTAATCAGTTATTCTTTTAGGAAATAGTATTTTTTATTTTTAATGAAGGAAAATGAAAAGACATGTATAGATATTATTCTATTATAAATGGTTCTGGCTTCTTTTTAAGTCTCTCAGTAACATTTGGGGTTCATATCATGAAAAAAAGGATTAGTGAAAACCACAGCTATTGCTCATTATTTTCAAGTCATGAGAAATTCAGATGTTGATAAAATAGATTCCTCATGAACTTAAAGGAACAAATATCAATCAATATTTTAATACTTATCTTACATAACATGGAAAAAAAGTTATTTTTGGACAAGATTGTCACAGACAAGGAAAAGAAATTACAGTGAAAATCTAGAATAAATAAAATATTGACATGATCCAGAACAGCCCTCAATATCTTGAACTAAACATAATAATAATGCTAACAGTAAAATTAAGAGAGCAAAAAGAGAGATAAATACCAAAACCTTGCTAGAGAACTAAAAAAAACATGGAACATGAAGGTGACAGTGATACCAATAGTAATTGGTGCACTTAGAACAATCCCCAAAGGCTTCATAAAAAGAACTGGAAGACTTGGAAATAAGAGGACATGTGAAGACCTTCCAGACTACAGTCTATCAAGATTAGCCAGAATACTGAGAAGAGTCCGAGAGACTTAAGGGGACTTGCTTTCACTCAAACTCCAGTGAAAAACCATGGGCTAATGTTGGTGTGAAAAACTCTCCAAAGAGAAAAATAATAATAACATTTGGTAGCAGCAGCTGTCTCCCCAAAGTCATGTGACTGAATTTTTTTGTAAAAAGTCTTTAACCAGTTGTGGTAGATAGATTTTGAGCAAAGGTTGCTCAAAGTGTAGTTGTACTAATATCTGTGTATAAAAATGGAGAAACCAGGTAAGAAAATGTTATAAATTTTTTACCTACATTGGTATGTGGAAATTTATCTGTCGGTATATATTTCTAAAAATCTATGTTGTACTATAGAAGTAAAATTTAGTCTTTTTAAAAAACTGGAAAATTTGATAGTTAATAAAAGAACATAAGTAAAAGAAAGAGACAAAAAATTTGGTTGTAGCAGAAGCAGTCTTCGTTAAGTCATGTGACTGGAACATTTTTTGCAAAAAAGCTATCAACCAGTGACGGTAGATAGAAAGAAAGAAATTTTCTTTTAAGAAATTAAGGGGTTGGAGAAAACTCAGATGTTCCACTTAGGGTGACTATTGAAGAATCCCCAAAAATGGCTTGAGTATAAGCATTTGCCTGTGGTGTAATGGTTATCGTCGTAGGATAATGGACACAGTGACATGAGTTCAAATCCTGGACGAGACTGATTGCATTTCACATAGCCCTAATACCCTTGGGAAAGGTATGAATCCAATTATTCTCCCTCCAGCTATGGGTAAATAGTAGGACAGACTAGGTTCTTCAGCCTTCGTGAGGCAACTAGTCTAGGAGAAGGAAAACTCTGAATTCAAACCTGTTAAACTCTGCTTAAAAATTGACCTTGTGTCATATCCTGCCCGAGCGGAGGGGTTGGTAAATCGGATAAGTGTTTGAATAATCATAAGCCAATTAACATAAAATATAGCAGCTTAAATAAAAAATTTAGATTTAAACTCTCATAGTTTTAAAAGGGGATCATTAGGCTTTTACTGTAAAAAATCTCAGTGACTTTTAAACTGTAAGGTTTTGTTTTGTTTTTTGTTTCTTGTGGCCTGCTGAAGTGTCCTCTTTTTAGAAGAGTATCAGACACATCTGTAGCAGGAGCATAGATATTAATCAACCTTTGGGTCTGGTAGAGCCATAATATTCTATCCATGAAAAATGACAAATCCAAATCAATGTATGACTCAGATAGATCTGAGTGTCATGATTGGCTGGTGCTCCCTTGTTAACCAGTAAGGGACCTAGTTAGCATCCTGTGAATGTTCATTGTTCTTAATCATGTTTACAAAAAAAGACTTGCCCAGTCAGCTGGGACTGTAGAATACACTGACTACACCTCTGCAGAGGGGTAAGACCCCCGCTAACGAGTGTCCTGTATGACACTAAACAATCTGATGGTGAGGTTCCAGCAGTGCTGGAGCTTTGAGGAATGCAGAGTACCCCTTCGTTGCCATCGCTCCCAGGTCCACTCTGGCCCGGAGTGGTAGCATCTGATAGGGCCCTATCTATGGGTTAAATAGAACTAACAGCATACTTATGCTAAACTGAATTGTTTGAGTAAACTGAATAGCTTGAAATAGAAATGTTTTTGACAATTAAACTATACTTACATTTAAACTGCGTGCTTATGCTTAACTGAATTATTTGAAATAGAACTGTTTTTCAACATTAAAACTGTATTTACACTTAACTGAACTGTTACATATAACTACTTGAATAGTTTGAAATGGAAATGTTTTTGACAATTAAACTGTACTTATGCTAAACTGAATTGTTTTAAATAGAACAGATTATTTACATAAAAATGGATTTGGCATTAGATAACCTACAAAGGTTGATATGCAATAAAACCCAACAATCCAAACCAAACCAAACAAAAAAGATCAATGTAGGAATGCCTCTGAGAAACCCCAAAGGTAAAAATGAACTAGAGATAACAACAAAAATATAAACCACTGTTATTTTAAAAGCAATCCTACACAAAGAGGATATAAGAAAAGGATGATTAAGATCTGAGCAGAATCAGCTATATTTAATACAAATCAAAGATTTGCCAACTATGCAAGGTTGATTTTTAAAGAAAGGTTAGTTATCTGGCCATGAGATACTAGAAATATTTGGACAGATAAATCGTGAAGAATTTTCTCAAAGAGAGCCCCTTAAACAAATTAATACACAAAATATTAAAAACAGGACCATCACAGAACCCAACAGCACAACATCAATGTTAACACAAGAAAACAGGAAAAATGTAGAATTAATAAAACAAATCATGAGTGAATAGAAGACTTCATTACCATCTCAAAGGTATCAAGACAGGAAAAATCAATGTAAAGATCCAAAAATAAACATATCCAAATGAACAACATCACTATTCCTAGCTTGGTCAAGAACTGCAGGCACATTTGTGACTGTGGGACAGATAGGCATATTTGCAGTTGCAGCAACTAAAGGTCTAGTCAGGGCTTGATGGCATAGTGTTGTAGTTCCTCCTTGTGAACCTTTGGTCTTTAAGAGCTGCCCTGCAGTTGTTTTCAATGAAGGGGACAAAATGGTTGGTGGCGAGACACCAAGCATAACAGTTCTCAGCTAGGGTGGATCATCAGTGATAGTCAATGTGACAGGCACCAAAAGATTTTTTCAAGCAGTTCTTGAATCTCTTCTTTTGTACCTCTATGTTGCAATGGCCAGTGTAGAACTTCGTGCATTGTATGATCCTGGGCAGGCAAGTATTCTCCATTCGGAAGACATGTCCTGCCTAGCATAGCTGGAACATCTGTAGCATGACCTCAATGCTGGTAATGTTTGCTTTTTAAAGGACTTCAATATTGGTGACAAAGTCACTCTAGTGGATGATGCAAAGGCAGAGCTGGTGAAACCATTTGAGGAGTCATAGGTGGTGCAAATAAATGACCAATGACATATAGGCGGGTGGCAAGGATGATGGCACATCTTTATGCTTTTCTTCAAATGTTTGATGTACTATGCACATTTATATTGTCTGTCAAATGCATTGCTCACATCTGCCGGCTTGTTGTTAACTTCTTAGTTGATCTTCACATCTGATATGATGGTGCACCCCAAATTGGTGAATTGATGGACCACCTTCAACTAAGTCATGCCAATGATGATGTGGGGAAGGTGTTACTCTTCTCAAGATGTGGGCTGGTGGAGTACCTCTGTCTTCTTTAAACTGACTTCAAACCCAAAGAGCAGAGCAGCTTCTGTGAAGCAGAATCAGTTATAAAATAGGTATCACCCAAGGGAATCCAAACAGAAAGACAAAACCTGGATGGGAAATGATGATAGAAGAACAAATAAAGAAACTGTGACAACAAAGAAAGAAGGAAAAACACACAAGATCCCAACAGAATGAAAGATCCCCAAAAGACAACTTCAGACATGTTTAACATCAAAATTGGAAGGAACAAATCAAAAGATATGGGTGAAACAAGGGAGACTCAGAAAGTACTGATTCAGGATCAAACAGTACTATCAAAATAGGACCTTAAAAATAATGAAAGAAAATTCTACAAACAAGTGGGTGTCCTCATGGTGTAATGGTTAAAGCGATGGACTGCGGAATCATAGTAAGTGAGTTCAAATTCCAGTTGTGCTATTAGGTTCACTTTCGAACAAATACCCTTGGGAAAGGTATGAACCTCCTTATCCTCCCAGCTATGGGTTAAATAGTACCACTACAGTTCTTCTAGAAGGATAGCTTTGACATTAAATAACCTCCAAAGGTTGATATGCCATTAAACAAAGAAACCAAACCAACCAATCTACCAACAAGTTAGTGGAGGATGCACAAGGATGAATAAACAATCAAATGCAAAAATAAAATGAAACAGAAAGAACATAATACAAATGCTGAATGGATAAATAAAATGAAAAAAAATTAGAACTTGAAGAAAGCCCAAAGATGAACATACCCCTAAACTCTCTAAGAGTACCCCTTCACTGCCAATGCTCCCAGGTCCACTTTGACCCAGAGTGGTAGCACCTGATAAGGTCCTATATATGGGTGAAATAGAACTGTTTGGCATTTAAAACTGTGCACAAACAAATGACATGCTAAATTGAATCGTTAGAAATAGAACTGTTTGTACATTTAATGCTACAATATGTACAAATAACTGATGTTTAATTGAATTGTTAAAGATACATAGCAATACTTGGAACCTTTTAATCGTGTGCAAAAGAATGAGCTTAGGTTCATTTAAAAATGTTATCAACACAATGTATTTACTAATCATATACATTTAATACATTTGTATAAAGAGGATTTTGCATTAAATAACCTACAATGGTTTGATATACCATAAAACCAAACCAAACCAAACTATCAAAGAATTCAGTACTAAATGAAATAATTCTTTCAATATGGAATACAATTTAGCCAAAAGTTAAGTAACATAGAAAACCAAGAAAAAATACTTTAATGACTAAATAATGATATGAATTTATATAAATAAAAGATATGGTCAAAAATGCTGGGAACTTTTCTATCAATGTAATATGATGGAATACCCAATTTCACTGGAAGATATCATAAGGTCATAGAAAACTTGGAAAACTACTCGGATGATTGAATAATGATACTATCAAATATCTTATGTTTCCCATTTCTAGCAGTTCTTTTTTTTTGTTTATAGCTTCTATGTATTTGCATAGTTTATTTATTCAATAGTAAACTTGAATATAAGTTCTTAATTATATCTTTCACATTTGTATCTGTTTCTTTTGTTTTTACTTATAGCCTTCATATATCTACATTGTCTTTCATTTAATGGAAAACTCACTTGTAAATATTTAAAAACAATGTGCAAATATTAAAAGACTATCATTTATCAATATTTCCGTTCTTAACTTGCGTCTGAACCTATTAATTTTCTCACCTTATCCTATATAAATGTCTAACTGCACAAAATAAAGAGAAATGATTCAGTTGTCTAGAAATATAAAACTAATGTGTCTTAATTTTACAAATACATAAAAGCAAATAATATAACTCTTCAAGCAATTACAGTCAAATGGAATATTGATTTGAATGATTCAGTAATGTGGCTCGATCAAAGAGGGTCAGGCTGCCACGATCAAAGACTGTGTCTCTTATATTCACTAAGATAACATAATTATATGAACACATGACACATTGTTAATCACATGACCGGGTAAGCATCATAGAATCTCATGACCAATTAGGAACACATCAGGTAAGGCATTGAATCAGGACAGGGAATGTATACAAAATCATCTTCAATGCTTGCCAATAGCATGGATTCCCTTGACTTTCTCCTGCTATCCATCCCTTTGGTCATTGTTGTTAATATGTCTTCTTGATAGCATCCAGTGTCTGCACAGAGCTGATGAATATAAGCTTTTGCTGGTCAGTCAACATAGATGTGACCATATGTAAGAGCCTAAAGAAGAACATAATAAATGAGTTTGTTGATTTTATTATTTCTAATGTAATACATTCCAATCAAAACTGATATCATTAGGTATTATGTAATGATTTTCACTTTAATGAAGGCAAAAGGACACACTGCTTCATGTGCTTTTCATGCAAGCAACCATTTGTAATATGATTTGTATGCATGTAAAGATTTGAGTCCTTAATATGACTATCACTTAACAATATGCATAAGTTGTTGTATACATGAGGACTCCAAAGCAACGGACAACAGTCTTAAAACAATGACGGTTGTAAACAAACCAGAACTTTAATGACACTTGGTTGGAACACATAGAGTGGACCTTTTGAGAGAGAGTGAAGAAATAAATATTGTCATCAAAAGAACCAGACTTCATAAAGAAGAAAAAAAGTCCCATCTTTTTTTCTCTGTTAGAGGATATGAGAAACAATCTCAGGGCATTTTTGTTACATATTATTTATCACTAAACTATACAGTATTGAAAATCTGTAACAAAAATAAATTGCATAAATATATAAAAGAGGTATGGGATACACATTTTTTCTAGTCTTAAAATAAGCAATAAAAACATACTTAAGAACATTCTAGAAATTTAGGATCAAAACTGCATTAGCATTTAAGTTACATTTTTATATTTTTCAACCAATCAGCAAAAAACATAGAATAGAACATTCTAGAAAAATAGGATCCGAAGTCAACTAACAGAAAATATTTAGGCTCGAAAATAAAATAGTAAAATACAAATCTGATTTGTCAATAAATGTCTACGCGCCAAAATTTTAGGGCGGTTCTTTGATCCACCTGTAGGATATAAATAACACAGAGTTAGGTAGCCATTAACGAAAACTTACACACAGACGAAGACAAGCCACTAAGCCCGTAAAGCAGTAGCCGATACTGTGTCCGGCAAATTCCTTTCCTTCCTCAACTAAAGTTCATGACCTAGCTTCAGATGGCCGAGAATCACATTCAAAAGAAAAACCCGACAAACTTTCTTTCATCAATGTGACACGCTGTCGCCACAATCATAAAACCCGCTATGAACTTAATGTAAGTAAGAACGACTTATTTACGGACTTCGTTAGCATTAAAATACATACATCTTTAAACAAATTTATTTTCTTCTTGCCAAACTTTATTTTCCAAAAGGCCATTTACACATCATGTATTTTATTTGTTTTCATATTCTGTTATATGCATATTAAATTGTTTGTTGTTTAATGTTCATTGTGTTCTATTCCATTTCTTTCACACGATAGTAAAGTTTTGTGTTGTATTTGTGGTGGAAATAATTTAGAGAGCAATACCCGCAAAGTACGGACGCACATCTACTGAAATAACCAAAATAACATACAACCCCCACAGAGGTGGACTTATTTTTGGACAACTATATATTCCTATTTTTCATTTGAGAGTTTCAATGCTGTAGATTTTGGTAATAGATAGTAACAAATGATATCTGTTCACTGCTGATCTTCTACAAGGAGGGCTTTAGCATTAAATAACCCATGAAGGTTGATATGATGTTAATCAAAGGAACCAAATTAAATTAACCATATTCCCTGATATTTTAAGTTATCAGGCAATTTGAAGTAAGGAAATCATGTTTAAACTCTTTCTTTGTTTATAGAATAATCAATAAAGTAAAGATTGCTATATACCACACAACATTGGGCTGTGTATTGTTTTTCTACAACTTCTTTAATCAGTAAGCTTATTCCCTGCTATTTTGTGCAAAGTTGTTTGGCAAGTTAAAGTAAAGAATGGCCCAGTCAGCTGGGGCTGTAGAATACACCGACTGCATCTCTGCAGAGGGGTAAGAACTTCCTATGAGTGTCCTGGATATGACACTAAACAATTTGATTGTGAGGCTCCAGTAATACTGGAGCTTTGGGGAATGCAGAATACCCCTTTATTGCCATCACTCCCAGCTCCGCTCTGATTTGAAGTGGTAGCACCTGATAGGGTCCTATCTATGAGTCAAATAGAACCAAACTTTCTGCTGAATTATTTGAAATAGAACTGTTTTTACATTTAACTGTGTGTAAATAAAAAACTGTACTTATGCTAAACTGAATTGTTTGAAATAGAACTGTTTTGACCTTTAAACTGCATACTCATGCTAAACTTGAATTGTTTGAAATAGAACTGTTCTGACATTTAAACTGCATACTTGTGCTAAACTGAATTATTTGAAATAAAACTGTTTATATGTATAGAAATGGATTTTGCATTAAATAACCTACAATGGTTGATATGCCATAAAACCCAACCAAACCAAACCAAAATAAAGTAAAGGCAACTATAAAATGAGAGCTGCTATAATCCAAACCACTGTGAGTTATGTTTTTTTCAACTATTACAAATACAACCAGTATGCATACACTCTTCTTAAGCACTTATAATGGAACCCAGAGAACTGTTTTGTTTAGAGTGGTCAAGCAGTTTGAAATAAAAAAACTTTTTTCAATTTTTCATCGATTGTAAACTAAAGTTGGTGACCTTAGTCGAGGGTGACTCGAAGGCTCCCTTTTCAATAACTACTACACCAAGGTGTAGGAGAGGGCACTACTCCAATCCCTGGATTGTTCCACTTTACCCTTGATGCTTACCTTATTATGCTGAGTGTTAAGAAAGGTGGCATCAAGTACCATTTTTTAAGTCTTTGGTATGATTCAAACTAGAATTGAACCCTGGTCTCTCGGACCATTGGTGAACATTCTACCCATTAGGCCAATGGCCCAGTCTATCCATTGTATGTCTTCATAAAATGAGGACTGTTATAAACCATACAGCAGTAAGTTATATCTTTTTTTCTACTGTCTTTTGTTTTCCAAATTCTTGGACAATTTCCTTTCTCTTTCAGACACTGTGAGCAATTCTACAGAAAGCACAACTGTTGATGGCATTAATTTAGATGAAATTAAAGAATTTGCAAAACAGTTCAAAATTCGACGGTTATCTCTAGGTCTGACACAGACCCAAGTTGGACAAGCTTTAAGTGCTACAGAAGGACCGGCTTATAGCCAGTCAGCCATTTGCAGGTGATTTTCTTTTCTTTTTTATTTTTTTTTTTATTTTAAACTTCTTTTAAAATAAATCCAACAAATCGGTTTTCTTTAATTATCAAATTATTTTCAAGAGAGAACAACCAAAGACTAAATTCTTTTTTGTTTTTAATCTATGCTGTTCTTTACTGCAGCAGAATGATGGTAGATGGACAACTGTTATAATGGAACCCAGAGAACTATGAAATGCTAAGAAGAATATTTCATTCTTTTCTTCACCCTGTTAACTGGGACTGTAGGATATAAGACCTCCCAACCCTACAAGTGTCCTGGATATGACACTAAACAATCTGATAGTGAAGTTGCAGTCCTGGAGATTTGGGGAATGTGGAGTACCCTTTCATTGCCATTATTCCCAGGTCCACTCTGACCTAGATTGGTAGTACCTGTTAGGGTCCCAACTCTGGTTCAAATAGAAATATTTGATCATTTACTACACTTAAAACCATTTAACTGTAGCTAACAAATGATTAATATTAAATTGAATTATTAAAATTAGATAACAGTACTTGCAATCATTTATCTGTATATGAACAAATGAGCTCTGGCTTATTTAAAAATGTTAACTATTAACTATTAATTTACAAGTCATATTTAATATATATATATATATATATATATATATATATATATTAAGAGAGAGAGAGACGTGTGTGTCTATATATTTAAACTGGATTTAGCATTAAATAACCTAAAAGGTTGATATGCGAGAAAAAACACACACAACTAACCTCTTCACTTGACTCAATGACCCAAGTTCAAATCCTGATCAAAACCATTTGTTTCACTTTGTGGTAATACCTTTGAGAAAGTCATGAGTCCATCTCTTCTCTCAGCTAGTCTTAGCATGGCAACCAGTCTAAGAGAAGGAGAACGCTGAATCTAAACCAAGAGTACTCCACTTAAAAATTGACCCTGTGCTGCAACCTATTTGTGGTGGAGGGGTTGGGTAAATGCATACTTCACTCCTTTCTGAATAGAAGCATCAATATCATTATGTACCATTCTTACAATGAGAACTCAAATGATTGATAGATCATCAAGTAGTAAAAATAAGTAATACACTTAAAATACTCCAACTTTATGAATAAAGCAATTTCCTGTCCAATTTGCAACTGAATGATAATTTTGTAAAGTTTTCATCTGTACTGAAAATAATTTCTTAATCTTACAAATTTATGATATAATACATATAACAATAAAATGCTAATTAGAATACTTCACTCCTTCCTAGATAGAAGCATTATTATCCTCATACCACTATTATAATGGAAATCCAACAAGTTATTTAGCATATATATAAAGATATTTTCCATTTTAATTTGAGACATATGCAGAACAATTTTTTAATCAATAACTGATAGTCAGAGGGTAGTACCTGTTAGGGTCCCATTTATGGATCAAATAGATCTGCTTAAAATAACAAAGTGTTTACTAGTTTAAAATTATATATAAAGTTATATTTTTGGTAATTGGAGACCATAATTAATTTCAACATAAAATAACCCAACAAGGGTTGACACGATATAAAACCAACAAACCTAACTCATCAAATTCTTAATAAGAATAATTATAAAATGCTAATTTGAATTTTTCACTCCTTCCTAAATATAAGTATCAATATCATCATGGACTACCATTAATATAGGAATCCAATGAGTCCATGGGTTATTTTGCATTGATGAAAAAATATTTTCTTGAAATCATCATCATCATCATGTTGCACTATCAGCACGGATATCCCTGACCCTCTTTCGCACCCCGTTGTCCATTGCTTCCAGCAGGTCCTTGGGGCTACATCCTGTATCGGCACAGAACTGCTGTATGTATGTTCGAGCTGGTCATCCTGCCTTTGCACATCCATGTGAAGAGGTCTACAGGATTACATCGCTTATGAGCTTGTCCCTACTTCTTCAGCAGAATCCCGCATGTCTGGTTCGTCTAATTTAGATATTTTTTGTGATGGGTGGTAGGTGGCCGTACAGCTGCTGCTTTGTGGGGTGCTGTCTCCAGGACTTGTTTCATGTAATACAAAAACAAAATTTATGGGTTTTTATATTATCAACTGTTCATAACTGTCGCAGAGTGATAATCTGAGTGAGTTTCAATAAAAAAAAAAAAGGTAGTAAAAATTAAAAGATGAAATAAAATCTAAATTAATAACTTCTAGCAAAATACATCTGAGAGATGATATGGGATGCATCATCTGTGATGTCTTTAGTTCATTGGAAGCTTCTGGTCTTTTGGCATCAGGTCTTTTGGCATCCCTTACTAAATTGACCCAGTTGAGATTGATCATATCCCAGCCTGCATCCCAAGAGTAGAGTTCAATCAGAACTTCCTTCATTAGAACTGGCCAACTTCTTAGTGGCTTCAGAATTTATCCTTAATGAGTGTGGTCTGAATGTTATTTCAACAAATTTGCTGATGTTTCCCGTCTGCTAAGTTGTAAATTTTTCTATATAAGTATTGGTCATTAGTTCGTTAGTTTCTTTGCTGCTGCATATTGAACATAGGAAAGTTATTTACTCTTATACCATGGTGTAGTAGTGAACGAACTTGACCACGATATCATAGTATATGAGTTCAAACTCCAGTCAAGCTATAATGTTAACTTTTTGATTAATACCCTTGGGAAAGGTACGAGCCCCCTTATTTTTTAGGTATAGGTAAAATAGTATCACTTTTTACTTCAAAAGAAGGAAACTCTATGGTAGAATAGCTAAAGTGCTAAACTGTGGCCTCAAAGTAAGCAATTTCAAAGTCCATTCAAGCTATTACATTCATTTTCAAACTAATACCCTTGAGAAATGTCTGAACCCCCTCATCCTCCGGCTATGGGTTAAATAATACTGTTGCTGTTTTTCTACAAGGATGGCTTTGGCATTAAAAAATCTATGAAAGATTTTATGCTATTAAACCAAAAATCAACCAATTACTTCTACAAAGATGGCTTTGGCATTAAATAACCCAAAAATGTTTATATGCCATTAAACAAAGAAACCAAACCAAACCAATGGTTTCTTTTGACAGATGGATTTTACCGCCATAGTGGTATGTTTTAAATTTCTGATGTTTTAATTCACTTATTTTCTGTATCTTTGTTGCCCTATAATTCTTTTCATTGTTATTCTATGTCTGTCCTGTCTTGAAAAATCTGAATCTTTCCTACACATAGCTGATAATTATGGTTATTTATGTATACAGTCAACTGTTTCTGTCACCTTTGAAAGCTTTTGTAATGTTTCAAGTTGTGTCTTCATCAAATCTTTGTTCTTCTTTTCTTCTGATAGCTAGAGGCCACTTGATTCAAGTGTGTATTATCAAGTGTAGATAATACAGATGCTCAGAGGGACCAAGCACTGTTTGGTGATTCCTGGCTCTTGTCCTCCTTTGTCTTATCAAGTGATGTACTGTGTGTAGCCCTTGTTTGTCAACCAGATATTTCCTTTTGCCCTGATGTATCTTTAGATTGTGTGCATTTTTTACACCTTTCCACAGAAGCATTTTGCAACCATGGTTCTTTGAACATTATTATATGTTGTTGCAATTTGTTTGATCTTATAAAGGATTTCATTCTTTCTCCTTTCAGTGTCCTGGATATGACATTAAACTATTTGATGGCAAGGCTCCAGTCATTCCTCTTGCTACCAAGTCCACTCTGATCAAGAGTGGAAGCACCTGATAGGGTCCTATCTATGGGTCAAATAGAACTGTTTGACATTGAAACTGAGTGCAAACAAATGACTTAGGCTAAATTGAATTGTTAGAAATTGTTAGATCATTAACTGTATAAACAAATGACTGTTTAATTGAATTGTTAGTGATACACAATAATACTTAGAACCATTTAACTGTGTGCAAACAAATGATTAATAGTAAATAGAAATATTTGTGTTGATAAAAATACTTGAAACCATTTACCTTTTAACAAAAAAATGAGCTTAGACTCATTTAAATATGTATCTACAAAATGAGTTTACAAATCATTTGATAAGTAAAAACAGAATTTGGCATTAAATAACCAACAAAGTTGATATGCCTTAAAACCCAAACCTCTTTAACCTCTTTCTTCATGGTTAATGGTTTACTGCTTTATCTAAAAATAAATTGATAAAAGATGCTACTAATACTGCTAATGTAAAAAAAAAAACAGTAACAATAAATATGACACCAAGAGAGATTGAGAAACAAAACCAAGGATGAGTTTATAGGTTTAATTTAAATGTCTTCCATCGAATGATTCTTCATTGTTCAGTTGGTACATTTGATTACTTGGGTTATTTGTTAGTTTTACCACATGTTATTTTTTGTTGGGTTGTTCAGTGCTGAAATCAATAGTAAAAAAGCAGATACTTCAAAATATAATTATAAAAATGAAACAAGTAAATTACACATTAATGTTAAATTCAGATCCAGTGAAAGCAAAAAGTAAGAAGAATTAAAAATTCCCTCCATTTTTTTGTTTATAAATAGATAAAAAGAAATGATTATCAAAAATAATGACCATTATTAACTGTCAGTTTTAATGAAAATTGAAATTTATTTTATAAAATTTCAATTTTTTTTCAAAAAAGAAAAGACTATCAAAAATAATGACCATTATTAATTGTCAGTTTTAACCAAAATTGAAATTTATTTTATAAAATTTCAATTTTTTTTCAAAAAAGAAATGATTATCAAAAATAATGACCATTATTGTCAGTTTTAACCAAAATTGAAATTTCTTAAATAAAATTTCAATCTTTTTTCCAAATTTTCATTTCATTCAGAATTTCAATGTTTTTTCAAAATGTCAATTTCTCTTCAAAATTTTTAAGTATACTAATAATTTTCACACTTGTATTGTTTCAAGTATTCCTATCTAATGCTAATAATTTTCCAACAAATTATGTTGTTTTTTTCTTTTTTTAATGGCATATCAACCTTCTTGAGTTATCTAATGCCAAATCCATCCTTGTAGAAGAACAGTAGTGGTACTATTTAACAAATAGCTTGGAGGATAAGGGTGTTCATACCTTTCTCAAAGGTATTTGTCTGGAAGTAAACATAATTTCACATGCAGAGTTCAAACTCATTTACTATGATTCTACAGTTCATCATTTTAACCTTTACGCCACAAGGACACCCCCCACAAGAAATATATTTGACCAATAGATGAGACTTTAACAGGTTACCATTCCAGGTCAGAGTAGACCTGGAAGTAATGCCAATGAAAAGATTACTCTACATTTTCAAGTGCCCCAGAACTAGAGCCTCATTATCAAATGCAGTTTAGTGTCATAACTTGGACAATCCTTTTCAGTGGGGAGGGTCTTATCCTTCTGCAAGGGAGGCAATCAGTGTATTCTAAAACTTGATGACAGGGCAATCAGTGGGTAGAGCAGCTGGTGTGTTTAACCAGGCTTTCTTCAGGCAAATGTGATATGAGTTTGAGTCTCACTAATAGCGTATCCTTTACTACTGAATGACACTCTTCCTCACTCCAACCTGAGTGAGTATTAAAAAAATACAAGTAAGAATTGAAAGATATATTAAAATAGTCAAAATTAATGATGATAATTATAATAATAAATTGACCATACTAACCAATGGAGGATGCACAAACTAGAATCTGTCCTAGAAAAGCAAAGGAATAAGATATTCTGGGACTTTCAGATACAAATGGATCATTCAATCTTGGTCAGAAGCTTAGACTTAGTGTTAATTAACAAGAAAGAAAGAACTGATTACCTGGTGGTTTTTGCAGTTCCAATGGATCACAGAGTGAAAACAAAAGAAAGCAAAAAGATAAACTAATACTGGGATCTTAGTGGAGAGCTGAAAAAGGCATGAAATGATAATAATAATAATGATAATGATAATAATAATGATAATAATAACAACCAGACCTAGTGATAGTCAACAAAAAAAAAACAGCTGAATTGTAGACTTTGCCATCCCGGCTGAAAGAAAGCAAAAAGAGAGATAAGTTCCAAGACCTTGCTAAAGAACCATGGAATATGAAAGAGACAGGTTTAGTTTCTTTGTTAAAGAATGGCATATCAACCTTTGCAGGTTATTTAATGCCAAAGCTATTCTCCTAGAACATTAGTTGTACTATTTAACCCATAGCTGGGAAGATAAGGGGGTTCATACCTTTCCCAAAAGTGAACGTAATAGCGCGACTGGAGTACGAACCCGCTTACTACGATTCCGCAGTCCATCTCTTTAACCATTACACCACAAGGACACCCCCCCTTGAAAGAGACAGTGATATCATTTGTAATTGGTGCACTCAGTACAGTCACCAAAGGGACTGGAGGACTTGGAAATAAGGGGACAAGTGGAGACCATCCAAACGACAGCATTATTAAGATCTGACAAAATACTGAGAAAAGTCCAGGAAACTTGAGGAAACTTGCTGTCACTCAAACTCCAGTGAGAAATCATTAGCTGACTCTAGCATGAAAAACTCTCAAAGGAATAAATAATGATAATCCGAGATCTTTTTTTTTCTTTTTGCTTTGTTTTAATGAATTATTGAAAACAAGCCAAAATACATTATCTTGTTTGGAAAAGAGTGATATGAAAAGGAATTACCTACCTACCTACCTACCTATCAGATATAGTATACTCCAAGTGCAAACCAGTTCTGAGCTATGTCAACCCACTCTTTATATATTGGTCAATTGCATCTACTTCTGGTTCCAGAATCAAGAAACTAGGATTTAATGTTCCTGTTTTTTGGGGAGGAGGAAGAGCGGGGTTTTTTTTCCTCTTTGATTGAAAGAGATAAACATAAGTACTTTTCATATCACTTTTTTTTAAAATATTTTACCAATGATAAAATATCAACCTTGGTCATCTTGCTGACCATTAAGATTACCATTATTAAGTTCAATCTTTACTCCAAACTTGCAACCTTGTAACTGATATATATATATATATATATATATATATATATATATATATATATATAAATCAGAATGATCCTGATCAGTTAATAATGAAGATAAAGATTTGGTCATTTTCATGACTTAAGTACATTTTTTTCATTGACAGCCTTAGGAGGTACAGGTCCCAATTGGGAATATATATATGGCAATATGTTGAGTGTACTTTATGAGCCAAGAGTAGATTACATTCTAGTTTGGGATCTCCTTAAGCATGGGACCCAATTGAGAGCAATTGATCCAATTGGCTTAAAGTCAGCACTGCTCAGTGGTCAGTGATAAAAAAAGCCAAGATTTCAACTTCTGATTTCTAAGGCATATATGTTCTCCATACCTTGAAGATTGATGAAAAGCAATCTTCTTTATTTCATTATGTGCCTAACTAGCTAAGTTTAGTAAAATTTCTTTATCGATATAAATGTTTTTTTTAGTTTTAAATTTTGAGATAAATTGGCTTTAATGACTTAGTTCAAGTCATGGTAAGTTGACCTTAGTCGAGGGTGACCCAAAGGCTCCCTTTTTAATAGCTACTATACCTAGGTGTAGGGGAGGGTGCTACTCCACTCCTAGATTGCTCCTTTTTAATCGCTACTATACCTAGGTGTAGGGGAGAGTGCTACTCCACTCCCTAGATTGCTCCTTGATCCTTACCTTACATTGTTAAGCAAGGCAGCATCAAGTACCATTTTTTGAGTCTTTGGTATGACTTGACCTGGGATTGAACCCCGGTCTCCCAGACTATTGGTGAAAACTCTACCCATTTGGCCAATGGCCCGGTTAAATAATGTAAAGTTAAAGTTAAAGTCATGGTAAAAGAACTAATTTCGGCTACATCATCAAAATTGAGCAATAATAAGCCTACTCAGTGTTTTGATGGGTGATCCCTTCGTAACATAAGCAAACAATGTGCCAGACTAGACAAGTAAGTTGGCGACCATAGTCGAGGTTGACCCGATGGCTCCCTTTTCGATAGCTACTACACCAAGGGGTAAGGGAGGGCACTACTCCTTTTCCATGATTGCTCCACTTTACTCTTGATCCTTACCTTATAATGCTGAGTGTTAAGCAAGGTAGCATCAAGTACCATTTTTAAAGTCTTTGGTATGACTCGACACAGGTCTCCCAGGCCATTGGCGAAAAAAAAACAGATGACTAAGTTCAGCAACAATGAGCCTGCTCAGTATTTAGACGGGTGACTACTTCGTAACTGTAAGAAATCTGAGGCCCTTAAGATAAACTAAAAAGAAGTTGGTAAATAACAAAATGACTTATTGAGAGTAATTAGTGGAAACTCTGTAATTGGTTTACTTTTAATTATTATCATTAGTTACTAGAAATTAAATAACTGTCTGCAAAAAATAAAGACTGACTTCATCATTAAATCACCTACATGTTGATATGCAATAAACCGAACCAACCAATTATTTATGGGTGATTCTCTGTGTGGGGTGTGTGGGTATATATATATATATATATATATAATTGGAGAAATGCAAAAAAAAAGTTTTTGCATAAAATAGGAATATATGGATTGGTTGAAAAGTTCATGCTTTCTAGTAATGTAACCAAATGAGGTTTATTTTTCAACATAGTTCCCTTTGCGGACCAAATATTTCTTCAGTAGGTATTGCAGTGCTTGGATTTCATAGGTCAAAAAAGTCATCAACTTCAATTTTGAGGTCATCATATGAACTTTTCAGCCCACCCTCATATATTTGAGAAAAATATAAATAAATCTGGAAGTATGTAAATATAAACTATGAAAAACAAAATATTCAAAGGATAAATATTTATATGTAATATAAGGATATATATATATAAATATCTATGTAAATGAATGAATATGAATATTCTGTTCATTTTCTCTCATACTTTATACATATATACACGCATACACATACACACATATGTGTGTGTGTGTGTGTGTTGTGTGTGTGTGTGTGTGTGTGTGTGTTGTGTGTGTGTGTGTGTTTAGAACCACCTTTTAACCACTTTGTTCCAATATTGAACACTATTCTTTATTACAAAACAATCCATTTTATTGATCTTATTCTTTCATTTATAACACATTACTATATATATATATATATATATATATATATATATATATATATATATTATATATAAATTAGTCTATAGCTGGCACCTATTAACTAAATTAAATGCATTGACAAGGAAGAAGATTATATTGGGAAATAACTATGGTGTAAAATATATTTATTTTTCTTCATTAGGCTAACAATTTATTGCTGTACTTATATACAAATGTAATATATTGCCAATATATAAGCATTTATTTTCCCTCTATATGAATATATGTGTATTTAAGAACTATTTGCTATGTATGAAAATAAATTGATATGTATGCACTTATTTCTTTTTGTGTATTCTAAGAATAACATATTCATACAAAATTCTTGAGAGCCAGCTCATAAATTGCAGATATAATTATCATTAATTTTGAAGGGAGAAATAATGAGGTTTTACTACCTGTCTTTAGCACTTTGTTTCTGATTATTTCCTGTTAGGCATTTGTCTTTTGCTTGATGTTATTAATATGTATTTTGATAAATGAGCTTTTGATGTGTCTGACCTTAACACAGCACAAAATAGATTATTACAGCCTCTGGAGTTGGCTGATGGTCGGGGAGAGAGAAGAAGAAGAAGAAGAAGAAAGGTTTTGCAGTGACTGAAACTTCTGTTTCATTCCCTCCCCAACCTAAAATGTAGCGGCTGCAATTAATAAGCCTCGGTGTAACGCTCGTGGAAAGCTGTCTACTGCAAAATGACAGACCAATCTCGATGGAACCTGTCTGATTTTGCACTAACTGACACTCAGCATAATCTATTTCATATGATGGCACTTGAAGAGTAAGTTGAGCTTATAAGTGCAAAAGGGATTGTAAAACAAATTTTGTATTGATGAAAATGAGGAAGACTTGCTGAACACAAACATGGCCGACTTTGTGAATCTGAATTCCTGTCTAATTCTCACCATATTTTCAGGGTTTAGAATACACTAACAATCAGTATCAGCAGATTCTACCCGTACCAAAAAAAGTAATATCCTAAATATGACACAAAAAATATAGACTTGAGTAAGTCAAAAGTTTTGCAGTATTTTGGTAACATGAAGCTCAATTTAGCAACTCTGGATGATTTTTCCCAAGATTATGAAAGGGAAAAACCAAATTATGAACACTATAAATCCATTACTTTAAGTTTCCTGTAGTGTGCACAATCATCAGACAGAAAAGTGTGAAAAGCAGCAAACCATTCATAATTATATAGTGGTATAATGTCATATAAGAAAGTATATGTGACTCTCACAAATGGAAAAACAAAAATACACACACACACACACACACACACACATATATATATATATATATATATATATATATATATATATATATATAAGGGGTCTCAAAATAGATGCAACCCATTAATATGATAATTCATAATGTATCAAGTCATCTTTCATCTGAGTCTTAAAAAGCAGCCATATACTTCAGAAAGGTCGAACCAGATGACAAGGGCAGAAATTGATTGATTTTATCCTACAGTGCATGTGAAAAACCAAGTTCTTAGGAACCTCTTTACAGAGGGACTTTTTCAGACACTTTCCCACAGAATCTCTTGCTGCATCCACATTGTCAAGACACCTTGCAGTCAACTTCCTTCCAGATCTGGGATTTTCTGCCTTCTTGTTGAGGTTGTTTACTTACCCAGTAACTTGAAATTTGAGTATCCAATCATAAATTTAGCTTTTCTGGGGATAATCATTAAAGCTAAAATTATTAGAAAATTTTTGCTTGCACAGTTTTGAATGATTTTATTTCCAAATAAGTGATGCAAAATATTTTTCGTCTCTTGTCCAAGGCATTGCAATCAAGGATTAATACTTATTCATTGTATACTGTTTTCAAATCTGAAACAAAAAACAACAAATTTCTATTTATGGGTCCCATG
Source organism: Sepioteuthis lessoniana (assembly GCA_963585895.1). NCBI lineage: Eukaryota > Metazoa > Mollusca > Cephalopoda > Myopsida > Loliginidae > Sepioteuthis > Sepioteuthis lessoniana. The sequence goes on from OY757938.1 coordinate 45,420,490, forward strand.
TATATTGAGACACCCTGTATATACACATATATATTTAATTTATGCATATATATAAAAATTGGATTGTTTAAATATATATATATATATATATATATATATTATATACTTATTTTTGGATGATTATATATTCATATTTTTGATTAGTTAAGAGTTCTGTTCATAGAGTTTGGTAAAAGATATTAACTAATAATATCTGCATTGATTATCTGCAAGAAATAAGAAGATACTAGAAGAAAATCAACTTTTCATAAATGATTAAAGGTGTACTTAGTTATAGGTGATTCTATAATGCTAAGTAATATCTGTTCATATCAAGCTCAGAAGAGGCAGTACCCATCTGTACAAATTATTTGTATTAGATTGGAATGCTTGATATCATACAACCGTAGATTATTTGTAGTAAGAATAGTTATTTGAAGCTAAAATTGTTTACTAAAGATTATTATTACTTACTTAAAACCATCATCCCAAAATCTAGGCATAAAGTAACCCAGATGGGTTTACATACCATTAGAATTATTCAATCAATCAAATGATCAATCAGTAGTACTGACCTTACACTTCTCCCTCTATTAACCTACTCTAAACTAAACTTAACAAATTTTATGGTATGTTACACGTTTTTTTTTGGTTGGGGTAAGTCTGCCTGACTTTATTTGCAAATGTATTTGTCTGTTTCGGTTTCGGTTTCTTTGTTTAATGGCATATCAACCTTTGGAGGTTATTTAATGCCAAAGCTATCCTTCTAGAAGAACAGTTGTGGTACTATTTAACCATAGCTGGGAGGATATGGAGGTTCATACCTTTCCCAAGGGTATTTGCCCGAAGTGAATGTAATAGTGCAACTGGAGTACAAACTCGCTTACTACAATTCCACAGTCCATCGCTTTAACCATTACACCATGAGGACACCCCCAAATGTATTTGTGTGTATGTTTATAGAATATTTGAACCAGGGTAGGTTTTGTTTTGGTTTCTTTTTTTAATGGTATATCAACTTTATTCTTGGTAGAAGAACTGTAGATGTCCTATTTAACCCATAGTTGGACATATAAAGGGGTTCATACTTTTTCCATGAGTATTAGCTCAAAAGTGAATGTAATAGCACAACTGGAGTTTGAACTCACTTACTTTGTGGCCACAGTCCTGCACTTTAGCCAATTATACCATGGAAATTCCACAAACCAGAGTAAGATTCCCCTGTTAATTATTTATCAGTGTTTGTTTTAACATAACAGAAGTTGCGGACAAAAAGAAAAAACTGAAAAACTCACAGTATTCATTATTATATCTTATTATAAATGCGTACGTACAGACACACACACACACACACAAAAGAAAAAATTTCAAATAATGAAACCAATCAATTTAGAATAGACAAATAGAGGGGGAAATATAGGGGTGAAAGGAATATTGGTTTATGCCAATCTTTCAAATGCAAATAGTTCTGTTAGCAAAGCTTAAAATATGCTAACTGTTCCCCCTGCAGGGGGGTAAGGCCCTCACTCATAGAAAGAATAGGTGCGTTATGTATGTCATTAAACTGCATCTGATGGTGAGGTTCCAGTTCTAGATCCTTAGGAAATATGGAGAATCCCTTCACTGCAATTACTTCCATGTCCACACTAATCTAGAGTAGTAGTCCTTCTAAGGATCCCATCTATAGATCAAGTAGATCCATTTAAAAATTATGGATATTTGATAGGATGATGAGCAAAAGAAACTCTTTAGAAACAGCAATACAAAAAAATGTAAATATGAATTTACAATGAATGGGATTGCCTAACCTCTTGGCAAAGAATAACCATAGATGGGTTGATATGCCATTAAGATTAATCTATCATAAATGTGAAGCTAAGACACAGACAGAAACAGAAAAAAATTTTCAAACAATTATGTAAACATATAAAATCACATTAGATTTATAAGTTTAGTTTAGAATAGATTTTGCTGATTTGTTTGTTTGGGTTTTATGGCATATCAACCTTTGTAGGTTATTTAATACCGAATCTATTTTTATACAAATAAACATTTCTATTTCAAACATTTCAGTTTAGCATAAGTACACAGTTTAATTGTCAAAAATATTTCTATTTCAAACTATTCAGTTTAGTCAAACAGTTTTATTTTAAACAATTCAGTTTAGAATAAGTATATTTTTTTGTTTACACACAATTAAATGTCAAAACTGTTCTATTTCAAACAATTCAGTTTAGCATAAGTACAATTTCAATGTCAAAAACAGTTATATTTCAAACAATTCAGTTTAGCATACAAAAACAGTTCCATTTCAAACAATTCACTTTAGCATAAGTACTCAGTTTAAATGTCAAAACAGTTCTATTTTAAACAATTCCATTTAGCATAAGTATGCAGTTTAGTTCTATTTAATCCATAGATAGGACCCTATCAGATGCTACCACTCTGGGCCAGAGTGGACCTGAAAGTGATGGCAATAAAGGAGTACTCCACATTCCCAGCATTACTGGAACCTCACAATTAGATTGTTTAGTGTCATATCTAGGACACTCACTGGGGGGGGGGTCTTACCTCTACAGAGATGCAGTCAGTGTATTCTACAGCCCCAGCCAACTGGGTATTTAGAATAGACTAATTGAGGAGGAAATATAAGGGTGGTATAAATAGCTAATGTGGTGGGTCTGTCTGCCTTAAAAAGCATTATTTTGTTTTTTAACAGAGCCCAGCAACTGCCTACCAGACCCAACAGAAACAATCATGATCTTTAAAAGATATTCAGTGATTTTACGTTATTTTTAGATTCATCCTTATGCACAAATGTGTTTCTGTGTATATCTTTCTCCTGCTCTGTGCGTGAATGTGCATGCGTGTGTACACATACCCATCTTCACAGATAATCCATTTTCTCTTTTTTTTCTTTTTTCTAGAACTTCATCTAGTCATAATATAACAGTCCAAAACACCCCACCTCACCCTACACCTTGGTTGCTGCAGCATCCTTCTCCAACTCCTCATAAACTTAATTATTGACCAGCATTTTTAGCCCAACATCACAAACTTCCATCAAATCAATTTTGGTTGGGTGGTTGATTGATGGATTTTAACGGCATGTCAACCTGTCTAAGGTTATTTTATGCCTAGGGGTTAGGAAATAACATAGTCAATTTTGGCAATTATGTGTCTAGTATTTCGGTTCAGTGTTCCTGATGCAAAAGAAGAGGATGACAAGGAACTAATGTCTGGATTGCATTGACCTTGGAAGATAAATCATCTCAAAGCTTTTATTATAGATGTGGGAAAAATCCAGCCTACACTTCAAATTACAATCTTATTTCCCAAGCGGATGTTAGCTCTGTGCATGATACCTTCCCATTTCACCAGTGTGTATTTCACTTTTTCATGATGGAGGATTGTGTTAAAGGGAGCTTACTCTTTCTGGAGTAGACCTCTATAAAAAAAAAAAAATCAATACAAGTTTATTAGCTCTGACTTTTGCACATTTTCTTTACTGAGTAAGACAATAAAATCTAGAGGTAATCTCTCCGTCTTTCATTTGGCATCTTTTAAGCGTAAACTAGTTAAGGTTTCCAGACAGAGTACTTGAAATTTGACTTAATGTATCATCCATTTATAAAATTAGATATATTTTTTAAATTAGTTATGATTATTATTTAGAATGTATACATATATATACTAGACAGTCAATGAAACTAATTAGAATCCTTTACTCCTTTTTTAATAGAAGCATCATCACAGACTACTGTTGTGTTCCCAATATTACAGTGGTCCATGATGATATTGATGTTTCTATTTAGAAAGGAGTGAAGGATTCTAATAGGCATTTCATAATTATCTCTATTATGTCAATTATGTATAAATTATGTTAATCTAGACGATCAGTGAACCGGTTGGGTTCCCTTTGTAACTGTGGTCCATAATGATATTGATGCTTCTATTTAGGAAGAAATGAAGGATTCTAATTCACATTTCATTGTGAACAGTAGTCCATGATGATACTGTTGCTTCTTTTTAGGAAGGACTGAAAAATTCTAATTAGCATTTCATAGTTATTGCTGATTAAAAAGTTTCATTCAGTGTAAATAAATACCCCACAAAATGCTCAATTGGAATTTAAGAGCATATAAAGTCTATGGCTTCAATAAAAATCTTGCTTAAATGTGCCACTTTTACTAAGTTACCATCACACACACACACAATAATATATATATGTATTTACCCAACCCTTCCACATGAACAAGATGTGACACAAGGTCAATTTTTAAGCAGAGTTTAACAGGTTCGAGGTCAGAGTTTTCCTTCTAGACCATTTGCCTAGACAAGGTTAAAGAGCCCAATTTCTTTAGCAGAGTTTAACAGGTTCGCGTTCAGAGATTTCCTTCTCTGAGACCAGTTGCCTAATCTGCCCTACTATTTTACCCATAGCTGGAGGGAGAATAGTTGGATTCATACTTTTTCCCGAGTTATTAGTGCCATATGAAGTGCAAACAGCATCGTCAAGGATTTCAACTAAGGTACTATTTACCAACCCCTCCGCTCGGGCAGGATATGACACAAGGTCAATTTTTTAAGCGGAGTTTAACAGGTTTGAATTCAGAGTTTTCCTTCTCCTAGACTAGTTGCCTCACCAAGGCTGAAGAACCTAGTCCGTCCTACTATTTACCCATAGCTGGAGGGAGAATAAGGGGGTTCATACCTTTCCCAAGGGTATTTGCCCGAAAGTGAACGTAATAGCGCGACTGGAGTACGAACTCGCGTACTACGATTCCGCAGTGCATCGCTTTAACCATTACACCACGAGGACACCCTCAAGGATTTCAACTAAGGTCACTGATTCCATTTCCTATACCAATAACCATTGCACCATAAATGCCTCCCATTTGGTGATCCTATTTACCAACCCCTCTGCTCGGGCAGGATATGACACAAGGTCAATTTTTAAGCGGAGTTTAACAGGTTTGAATTCAGAGTTTTCCTTCACCTAGACTAGTTGCCTCACCAAGGCTGAAGAACCTAGTCTGTCCTATTTACCCATAGCTGGAGGGAGAATAATTGGATTCCTACTTTTCCCAAGGGTATTAGTACTATGTGAAATGCAATCAGTCTCGTCCAGGGTTTGAACTCATGTCACCATGTCCATTTCCTACGACAATAACCATTAACCATAGGCACCTCCAATTGGTGATAATTAGGAAAGATATGTTTGTCCTCTTTAGATGGACAAATGGTTGATAAAAAAAAAAGAAAAAAAGTAAAGTTGGTGACCTTAGTCAAGGGTGACCCGAAGGTTTCCTTTTCGATAGCTACTACCCTGAGGTGTAGGGGACTACTCCATTCTCTGGATTGCTCCACTTTACTCTTGATTCTTACCTTATAAGGCTGAGTGTTAATCAAGGTAGCATCAAGTACTATTTTTTGAGTCTGTGGTATGACTCAACCTAGGACTGAAACCCGATCTCCTGGACCATTGGCAAACACTCAATTCATTAGGCCAATGGCCTGGTTATGGTTGATATAGATCAACCAAATTTGGTCAACATATTTACTGGACTCAGTGGTTTTTAAAGTAGAAACATTCCACTTAGGAAAATGGGACTCTTTTCATGACTGTATAAAATCCTGCAGTTTTAATGACTATATAAATCCCACAGTTTTCATGATTGCATCATTAGTTATAATTATTATCATTTCAGATTTTTAAAATATCTTTATCATAATATCAATATATACTAATGTATATATATATATATATATATATATATACTCGTATATAGTGATACTGGCAAATACACCCAACCAAACCGAAACACTACTGCATAGTTTGGAACGAGCCATCACAGGCATTGGCCTCCATGTCAATGCACACAAAATGGAATATATGTGCTATAATCAAACAGGTGACATCTCCACACTAGACGGAACCCCTCTAAAACTAGTAGACAAATTCACCTACCTAGGAAGCAGTGTCTAATCAACCGAAAAAGACATTGACACACGGCTTACGAAGGCATGAACAACTATCGATAGGCTTTCGATCAAATGGAAATCAGACCTGACCAATAAAATGAAACACAGTTTCTTCCAGGCAGAGGTTGTATTGATACTGCTATATGGATGCACTACTTGGACGCTAACTAAACGGCTGGAGAAGAAACTAGACGGCAATTACACAAGAATGTTCCAAGCAATATTGAACAAGTCCTGGTGGCAACACCCCACATGACACCAACCATATGGCCACTTGCCTCCCATCATGAAAATTATCCAAGTTAGACGAACCAGACATGCAGGACACTGCTGGAGAAGCAAGGACGAGCTCATCAGTGATGTACTCCTATGGACCCTGCATATGGCCGAGCAAAAGCAGGACGACCAGCTCGAACATACATACAGCAGCTCTGTGAGGATATGGGATGTAGCCCTGAAGATCTGCCAGAGGCGATGAATAATAGGGAGAAGTGGCGAAAGAGGGTCAGGGATATTCATGCTAGTGGCACGACATGATGATATATATATATATATATATATAAGGGGTAAATAGCATAATGCTTTTGTCATTAGAAATGAACACTGCAAGATCAAATCCATGACAAAGAAGTTTACATTTCACTTTGTGCTAATGTTCTTGGGAAAGGCATGAATCCATTCCTCCACTCTTCAGCCATGAGTAAATAATAGGGCAAACTGAGTTCGTCAACCTTGGTAAGGCAACCAGTCTAGAAGAAAGGAAACTGAATTCAAACCAGCTATACCTTGCTTAGGTATTGAACTTGTGTCCCATTCTGCTCATAGTGGAAGAATTGAATAAATACACACACACATATACACATATAAATATATATGAATGTGTGTGCGTGTGTGTGTTTGACTATAGGAAGACAATACGACATGACAAGAGGGAAAGATGCATATAGACTTCATTTTTGCAAAATAAGATTTCATTTCTGAAAGAGTTATTTTTACAATGGAACATGTCAATTTAATTTTTGCTATTGTCTTCCTGGTTTCACACCATTAGATTTTATTCCAAACCTTATATATAATAACATGCCAAAGCATACACTAGATACATTAGATTTTTAAGAAAATAGTAATTTCTATTATTGCTACTAACATCAAACTTATATAGTATAACTTATAAATAAGTACACCCCTAACTATTTTTTTTATAAAAGTTAATTCTTTTTGAAACCAAAAGCTCAAAGATTTTATTATTTCTAGTCAGAATGGATATTATTAGTTATTATTTATTACCAAAATCTACAGCATTGAAACTTCAAAACCAAAAACAAAATTTCATATATATATATATATATATATATATTGTGTTATAAGCACAAATTCTTTCTCTCCCCTTTCTTACATTGGTAAGAACTGCTATGTTATAGGAAGAAAGAGAGCAGTTTAAGTGACACTGGCCTTCTAAAAGAAAGTGAAATATTCACTGGGAAACTCTTAAAACAGGCATATTTTAGAGACAGTACAAAAGAGCAGATCATCAATGAGAAACTTTAAAAAACAGGTCTATAAAAATGTTTAAGACTCGAGTAGTATCCTTCTTTTGTCATGTATTGGTGAAATTTGTTGGGTTTTATTTCTGCCCTTTTTTATGCCACATTTTCTTTTGGACTCTTTATCTGCATGTCTGTGTACATGCTCTGTTTATTTTATTTTCAAATTCATACTATCAGCAGCCTTTGGAAGTCCCTGAATCACTAAATAAAGACAGGATGATTTCTTTCCTTCCTGTTATCAAGCTTTATTCATCTAGTCTATTGTTGCTATTGTTGCTCTTAATTTAGCAAAGACACTTTAGCAGCTAGTACTGGTTCATAGATGATTGTTGCTTTGGGGTTGCCATTAAACGTAGCGGCCATCTCGATCATATGGAAATCAGACCTAACCGATAAAATGAAGCGCAGTTTCTTCCAGGCAGCAGTTGTATCGATATTGCTATATGGATGCACTACTTGGATGCTAACTAAATGGTTGAAGAAGAAGCTAGACAGCAATTATACAAGAATGTTGAGAGCAATATTGAACAAGTCCTGGCGGCAACACCTCACAAGACACCAGCTGTACGGCCACTTGCCTCCTATCACGAAAACTATACTAGTTAGACGAGCCAGACATGCAGGACACTGCTGGAGAAGCAAGGACAAACTCATCAGTGATGTACTCCTATGGACCCCCGCATATGGCCAAGCAAAAGCAGGACGTCCAGCTCGAACATACATACAGCAGCTATGTGAGGATACAGGATGAAGACCTGCCAAAAGCGATGAATGATAGGGAGGGGTGGCGAGAGAGGATCAGGGATATCCGTGCTAGTGGCACGACATGATGATGATGATGATGACTGGTTCATAACAATATATATATATATATATATATAAAGAGAGAGTGAGAGAACCAGCCTGAGTCATTAGCAATATAAATGGTTGCTTAGGGCCCTTTGGAAGTCAGGAGTTGCAATGAGTCTTTTATTGTTTAATGTGATTTATTGTGTCTGTATAATCATGCTATCTAGAATGACTGGCATCAAATATCAATGAGCTACCATAATAACTTTGATCAGTGAACTAAATCTATGGCTGAAACAGTTATAGATTAAATATAAGTATTTCTTTTTATTAGAGAATAGTGGTTAAAATTAAGAAGAAATTGGATCCCTGCACTCTCCCTTGGGGAGATATGAAGCCTTTTGCTTGCCTTTGGCTATGGCTGACTTGGAACCTCAACTGGTACTTTGAATAAGACTTATATGGGATTGCCTTTAAGAAATCTTGGTACTTTTAACCAAAGTAGTGGCATTGGTATTTCAATGAAGCATTTTTATGGTAGTTTCTATTTAGTGTTTGTGAAGTACATATTTGATAGATTTACTATTTTGCTTAGACTGGTGAGCTTTTTATTTTCCTTTTTTTTGTAAGCAAGAATTAACAAAAGGGAGAGTATAAAATTTGCCATGGACTGATCTCAAATGAGATTATAGCTCTAAGAGAGTTTAATGTATAAAGTAGTTATACACGAGAGTGGGATGGAAAATTCATAGGCTTACATCATATCTGTTGTTGATAACTTTTTTGACTAATGAGATCCAAGTACTGCAACACTAATGGAAGAAATGTGTGAACTACAATGGGGATTATGTTGAAAAGTCCCCTTCATTTGGTCACATTCTATGAGAATATCTTGGTCAGCCTATGAACCTTTTAGCTAACCCTCAGGTGTATATATATATATATATATATATATATATATATAGGCACCAATGGTGTAATAAATATCATTGTAGGAAAGGAACATGGTTACTCAATTTCAAATCCTGGACAAGGCTGTTTGCATTTCACATAGCGCAAATACCCTTGGGAAAGGCATGAAGCCAACTATTCTCCATCCAGCTATGAGATCCAAGTACAGCAACACTGATGGAAGAAATGTGTGAACTACAATGGGGATTATGTTGAAAAGTACCCCTTATTTGGTCACATTCTATTAGAATATCTTGGTCAGCCTATGAACTTTTTAGCTAACCCTCATGTATATATATATATATATATATGTATATATATTGGCACTAATGGTGTAATAAATATCATTGTAGGAAAGGGATATGGTTACACAAGTTCAAACCCTGGACAAGACTGTTTGCATTTCACATAGCGCTGATACCATTGGGAAAGGCATGAAGCCAACTATTCTCCATCCAGCTATGGGTAAAATAGTAGGGCAGATTTGGCAACTGGTCCAAGAGAAGGAAATCTCTGAATGCAAACCTGTTAAACTCTGCTAAAGAAATTGACCTAGTGTCACATCCTGCTCATAGGAAGGGGTTAATAAATACATATATATATATATGTGTGTGTGTGTGTGTGTGTGTGTGTGTCTGTCTGTGTGTCTGTCTGTCTGTCAAGTAAAGTTTGCAATATTTATTAATAAAAAGTGCTCAATATCAATGATAGAGCAAATATATTAGGATAGTTAGGATAACATAGATACAGTCAGATGTGATCCTCAAACTACAGTCTTTCAAAAAGTTCTAAGCCTTACCCAGTAAGCAGAATCATATCTGAATATTTTTGTTGTGGCAACACTGTACCACTTCTTATAAAACAAGAAAAACTACTACAGATTTCTCTGTTTATTTTTGTACAGGTGAGGCCTATACAAAGGGAAAAGGTAGATGACAAATCTAAAATCTAGAACTTTTTTAATGACTCTTGTATGACCATGTACAGCAATCAAGGTATATTACCTGTATGTTGAAGCTGGAATAAATTGAAACACATATTTGTTTTAGTTTGGTTTTATGGCATATCAACCAGTGTAGGTTATTTAATGCCAAGTGCATTTTTTATACATATAAAAAGTTCTATTTCAAACATTTCAGTTTCGCATAAGTATACAGTTTAAAGGTCAAATACATTTCTATTTCAAGCAATTCAGTTTAGTCAACAAAGTCAAATGGTTCCAAGTATTGCTATGTATCACTAACAACTCAATTAAACATCAGTCACTTATTTACATGCAGTTAAATGTCAAAACAGTTCTATTTCAAACAATTCAGTTTAGAATAAGCACACAGCTTAGTTCTATTTGATCCATAGATAGGACCCTACCACTCCAGACCAGAGTGGACTTGGGAATGATGGCAATGAAAGGGTACTCCACATTAAGCTTCAGCATTACTGGAGCTTCACCATCAGATTGTTTAGTGTCATATCCAGGAGACGTGTTTGGGGAGTCTTACCCCTCTGCAGCGATGCAGTCAGAGTATTTTACAGCTCCTTCTGACTGTGCCAATTTAGAATGGTTGCAATTATATTTTCCATTTGTGTATTTCAATATAGATTATTTGGTTAATTGATTGCACGTCAACTTGTCTGGGGTTATTTTATACCTTGAGGTGAGGGAACAGTGATCATTGTATATTTATATTTACATTTTTTTATGTCATTGTTTCTTAAGAGTTTCCTTCTTTTTTTTACATGCTTATATGTTATCAAGTATTCCTATAAAATACAAATAATTTGCAAACAGATCTATTTAACCCATACATAATTGTTACAATCATTCTGAGTCAGAGTGGGCCTGCGAGTAATGACAATAAAGTGGTACACTCTCCACAGCTCGAGAACTGTATCCTTACTATTAGATGAAATTTAGTGTCGTACTTAGGATACACCCTTTTTTTTTGCTAAGGAAGGGGTTTTACACTCTATCGAGAATACAGTCAGTGTATTCTAGGCCTTGCTGACAAAGTAGATGTCAGTGTCTAAGTCAAGATCTGTGCTGGCTATCGCTATCACCCCTTGTTTAGTAGACCTGCTTCAAGAAGTGATGGGTTTATTAAATGAACTTCTGACTAAGAAAGGCAATAGATTTTCTTGGGGACGAATTGGCTGAGCGTAGCTAAGCATAACTCATCTTATTCCAAATTGGCTTTGTGCTATTTGATTTACAAATAAACTGTCAGAAAATTGGAACACAACAAAAATTTAAAGATTATATTGAGAAAACATTACTTTGTTTTTACATCAACCATTGTAGGTTATTTAATGCCAAATCCTCTTTATACATATATATTAAATATATATGATTTGGTTTGGTTGGGTTTGATGGCATCTCCACTATTGCAGGTTATTTGATGCCAAATTCTCTTTATACATATATATTAAATATATATGGTTTGGTTTGGTTTTATGGCATATCAACCAGTGTAGGTTATTTGATTCTAAATCCTCTTTATACATATATATATTGAATATATTTTATTTGGTTTGGTTGCATTTTATGGCATATCAACCACTGTAGGTTATTTAATGCCAATTCCTCTTTATACATATATATCAAATATATATATATATATATATATATATAATTTGTAAGCACATTTTGCTGATAACGTTCTTAAACGAGCCTGAGATTTTGCACACAGTTAAATGCTTTCAAGTATTGCTATATTACAGTCATAATTTAACATGTCATTTGTTTGCACACATAGTGTATTCCATTTGACCCATAGATAGGAGCCTATCAGGTCCTACCACTCCGAGTCAGAGTGGACCTGGGAGTAATGGCAATAAAGAGGTACTCCACATTCCCCAAATCTCCAATTCTGGATCTTTACCCTTAGATGGTTTAAAGTCATATCCAGGACACATGTTGGCAGTGTATTCTACGGTCCCAGCCAACTAGGTTATCACAGACAAAGAACAACAATATTGAATTAGCAAATGAGCAAAAGATTTGAATTTATAAAAAAAATTATATTGGAACTAAATGCAAAAATGCGATAATAAAATAATCAAAACAAATTCTCATAGTATAATGGTTATCAGCATAAGAAATGGACACAGTGACTTAAGTTCAAATCCTGGACAAAGGTGTTTGCATTTTACATTTTGCAAATACTTTTGGGAAAAGTATGAACCCAACTATTCTCCTTCCAGCTATGGGTAAATAGTAGTGCAGACTGTGCTTTTTAACCTGGTTGTGCGAACTGGTCAAGGAGAAGGAAAACTTCGAACTCAAACCTGTTAAATTCTACTTAAAAAATTGACTCTCTGTCATATCCTGCTTGTGTGGAGAGATTGGTAATATGTATATATAAAAAAATAATTTTTATATTTCTTTCTTTTCAGGTTTGAAAAGCTGGACATCACTCCCAAAAGTGCACAGAAAATTAAACCAGTTTTAGAGCGGTGGATGGCTGAGGCCGAGGAACGTTATAAAAATGGGGTTCAGAACCTAACCGATTTTATTGGTAGTGAGCCATCTAAAAAGAGAAAACGACGAACATCTTTTACACCACAAGCTTTAGAAATCTTAAATCAACACTTTGAAAAAAACACACATCCCTCAGGTGAGAAAATCCAACATAATCAAACCAAGGATTTTTTCTTCCTCTTTTCTTTTCCTTTTTTTAATATCTCTTTCTCTTTTCTTTTTTGGGTGTGGCCTATTGGTTTTGGTTTTTCTTTTTTTTTTCTCAAATTAGGTTTCTATAAAAAAAAACTGCCTTACTTTTAAACTTACTGATTTTTTTTACAAGAATTTTCATATGATGAAAAGAACTTTTCATTCAACCATTCAAATCATGACAGTCAAAATAATTTAATCTATCTTTAAATGCTTAAATGAATTATATATACTGTACATATATCTGAGTGTGTTGATATATATATATATATATATATAAAGGTTACTATTAAATATATAATTTCGTAAATCTCAACATAAAATTTGTGAGTGCATAAATTTGTCGATATATATATATATATATATATATACATATATATATATATATGTATATATATGTATATATATAGGATTGCTCTGAAATAATAGCAATTGACTTTCTATTACATTTACCCTACCATCTATATATATACATATAATTTTTTTCAAAAGTAATTTCAAATAAATATTTAAAAAATTTTCATCATATATATATATATATATATATATATATATATATATATATATATATATATATATATATTTCTAGAGATCTATAAAATGCACTCAAGACATGGGAAACACTGACTAAAAGAATACCAAATTTATCAATTTGTTCAGTTAGCCTAAATTTTGGAGAAATATTTTATATATATATATATATATATATATATATATATATGTATGTATGTATGTATGTATGTGTGTGTGTGTGTGTGTGTGTGTGTGTGTGTGTGTGTTGAAAAGATAGATTTGTAGTGAATTTGACAGTATGATAGAAATATGTGAAAAGTTGGATAAATCAAACACTTTACTCAGATTTAGATGACAGATATTTTGTTCAGGCTTTACTTCATCTTCAGGAACTTCTTCAAGACTTAAACTGTTTTCTGAGTTTTTCTATTCAAAAGCATGTAAGGAGAGTGGAGGGGGTATAGTTGTAGTGGGAAAAAAGTTGGGAGGGATTTAAAGTAAAATGTATCAGGTTTCATTGTTTTGAAAGTGATAGATTTTAGGGAATTGATAAAAAAAGAAGTAGGAAAGGGTTTGTGTAAAAGAGGGTGTTAGCATGACTTGTTTCAGGGAAAAAATATTGAATATAATGTGATGTAGCAGAAAAATTATCTATATTTTGGTGTCTGGGTTGTAATTGGGGTGAGGAAGGGCTGAAAGGTAAATGACCTGGAAAAACAAAAAGGATCTTCAAAAGTATGGTGGCACAGAGTGAAAACATGTTTTGGGTTTGTTTGTTTTTTTCTATCCATTTTCAATTTTGATTTTGTTTTCATTCAGTATGATCTCACCATCACCAGGTGTGGTGAGATTTGGTAAAAACCTGGATGTTGTTTATATGGTTTGTTTTTGAGATGACTGCAAATTCTAGTAGTCTTCAGGTTGTTTTGCAGTGTATGGGTCTGATTAGGGTGGCTTGGGAAAAATCGAAAGTGTTTGAACGATAGGAAAAAAAGTCTCAGTCTTGAAGAAGTTACTGAATATAAAATAAAGCCTGAAGGAAATATTACACATTTAAATCTGCGTTTAGTGTTTGATTTATCCAACTTTCCACATATTTCTATCATATATATATATATATATATATATTCATATATATATACATATACATGGGAAAAAAATCAAAGTAAATCTGAGGGTATATAAATGGACAAATATAAAAAAAAAGAGTTATTCAGTGGATGATTTAATTTATAATTGAAGTAATTGTCAATGTTAAACCTTTTGGTTTTACATTAAACCTTCATCGGGGCATTTGAATATACAATGTATCTTCTGAGTTATAAAAAACTGATAAAAATTAAATTGAATATAATTTAGAAGATACAACATCAAATATTTAAATGCCCTGATGAAGGTTTAATGTAAAACAAAACATTTATCATTAGTAAATAATTCAACAATAAATAAAATCATCCTCTGAATTCCTTGTTTTTTAAGATTTATACATACATACATACATACATACATACATACATACATACATGCATATATATATATATATATATATATATATATATATATATATATATATATATAAGATCCTTATATATCTAATTATTTAATTACTCAAAATTTTGGAGACATATATATATATATATATATATATATATATATATATATATATATATATATATATATATATATATCTGAGATATTTCTCCAACATTTCTAGGTATTTGAATACGTATATTTTGGAGAAATATATATGTATACCAAAAATTCAAAGTATTTGAACAAATTGATCATTGCCCAGTCAGCTGGAGCTGTAGAATACATCAACTGCTTCTCTGCAGAGGGGTAAGACCCCCCCCGCCCCTCCAACCAGTGTCTTGGATATGACACTAAACAATATGATGGTGAGGATCCAGTGATGCTGGAGCTTTGAGGAATGTGGAATACCTCTTTATTGCCCAAAGCTCCCAGGTCCACTCAGGCCCAGAATGATAGGACCTGATAGGGCCCTATCTATGGGTTAAATAGAACTAACTGCATACTTATGCTAAACTGAATTGGATGAATTAAAACTGTTTGACTAAACTAAATAGCTTAAATAGAAATGTTTTTAACAATTAAACTGTACTTACATTTAAATAGCGTGCTTATGTTAAACTGAATTGTTTGAAATGGAACTTTTTTTGACATTGAAACTCTACTTACACTAAATTGAATTGTTTAATGTAGAACTGTTTTGACATTTAACTGTGTGTAAATAAAATCTGTACTTACACTAAACTGAATTAGCTAAATTTGAACTGTTTTGATAATTAAACTGTGTACTCATGCTAAACTGAATTGTTTGAAATAGAGCTGACTATTTGTATAAAAATGGATTTGGTGTTAAATAACCTGCAAAGGTTGATATGCCATAAAACCCAACCAACCAAATTGATCAATTTGGTATCCAGTTTCACACATCTTGAGGACACTGCACATCTCTTGAAATCACTCAACCTAAGATATTTTAAAACATTTTAAATCATTTTCAATCAATTTTTCCTCTTTCATAGCTTAAATTCCTTGAATATTTAAGAAGCTCCACAAACCCCTCCACACCCACCCACACACAAACACACACACACACACACACACTCACACCCATAGATTATCTACAAAAGAATTAGTTTAAAAAAAAAGTATTTAAAAAGATCTATTTTAAATATTGACACTTAGGATGCAGTTTTGTAGAGAAACACTAAAAGTTTCTTATTAGGGCATTCTTCAGCAATAGGTATTTCATTCTCAGCCAGGTTGGGAAAACTATATCTGTTGAGAAATCATTTTATGTACTTGAATTAATCAAAAGAAATTCTGTTACTGTTATGCAATAACATTTTAGAACACATTTTGTGAAATTACTAACTAGACATCCATTTATGATTGGTATAAAGAATTTGAATAACAGGATGCGTGTAGAAAGATAAAAGTTCAGATCAGTATCCAAACAAAAGCTATTGGTGCATATTTGTGCTTGTTAAACTCTACAGCCCCGAAAAAGAGCAGGTCAGGATTTAGAAATTTTACACCAGACTGTTCAGATAAGTTAATTAAAAATCATTCTTTATAAACTGCAGCTATGAGAAAATCAAAGTCAGTTAGACTCACTCACTAACTGTTATATAATTTGAGAAGTTCCTCCTTTAGTCATTGCAAAGTCTAAGTTACCAGGACAAAATCACAGACATACAAGGCAACCTGTTTGAATCAAACTAACAATAGTCTGCTAGCCTCACTCACTAACTGTTATATAATTTGAGATACTCCTCCTTACAAATTGCAAAGACTAAGTTATAATTTGTCTCAGCATTTAACTTACTCAACCAAAAGTTTTTAGAAAATTACTCTCATAAATTGGTATGCCTACAATGACTATTTTCAGTTACCTACATAGGGATCTTTGTCTATTCATATATATCTTGATACAATATTATCATCATTAAAAATGTGCAAAACATCCTGAGTTCAAATCCTGGATGAGGCTATCTGCATTTCACATCACACTAATCTGATTGAGAAAGATATGAATCTCATTATTCTCCATCTAATCCTATTTACCCAACCCCTCTGCTCGGGCAGGATATGACACAAGGTCAATTTTTAAGTGGAGTTTAACAGGTTTGAATTCAGAGTTTTCCTTCTCCTAGACTAGTTGCCTCACCAAGGCTGAAGAACCTAGTCTGCCCTACTATTTACCCATAGCTGAAGGGAGAACTATTGGATTCATACCTTTCCTAAGGGTATTAGTGCGATGTGAAATGCAATCAGTCTCGACCAGGATTTGAACTCGTGTCGCTGTGTCCATTTCCTACGACACATCTAACTGTGTGCGAATGAAGGAGTAATGTTGAATAGAATAATAGCAATATTTGTAACCACTTCACTATGTGCAAACAAATAATTACTATTGAATAGAATTGTTATTGTTAGATTGCAATTATTGAAATCATTTAACAGTGAAAAAAGAATAGCAATACTAGTGTACAAAAAACAGGATTTGAACTCGTGTCGCCATGTCCATTTCCTACGACGATAACCAATACATCACGGGCACCCATCTAACTATGGGTGAATAGTAGAGCAAACTGGACTCTTTAACCTGGGTATGGCAACCAGTCTAGGAGAAGGAAAACACTGAATTCAAATCTGTAAAACTCCACTTAAAAATTCACCTTGAATCACATCCTTCTCATGTGGAAGAGTTGGATAAATACATTTATCCGGTTTTATCCGTCTGAATTTTTGAAATGAGGCTTGATTTGTATTATTTTGGTTTTGATTTTTTGGACTTGTCTTCATCTTTACTGTGGTTAGTTGAAGCACAATGTTTCGGCCACAGTATCAACAGTCAAACTTTATAAATGATTTCCTAGGTTGAATCATTTCTATGCCCTGATAAACACCGGAGCATACAGTAAATACTCAATAAAGATGAGGACAACAGTCCAAAATATCATAACCAAAATAATATATATCAAACTATATACCATATCACCCATTTATAATTACATGTCAACAAATTATTCTATAAAAAGGTAATACTTTTTTATTCTGGAGTGTTAAGATGAAGGTGAGTTTACAGAGCATCTTTTTTTCTGTGATGAGTTCTCAGTAAGTTGTAATAAAAAAAAAATTTGAGTGTTTCTCTACAAAACTGCATATTATAAGTGTCAATATCTTAGATTCATTTTGTTCTTTTTTTTAAATAAATGTTTAAAATTGTTTATTTTCTTGACAACATAGTGTTTTATTGGGGTTTTTTTAAAATATATATTTGTCATAAAATATTGAGTGCTGTTCATTTTAGAATAAAATAGAATTTCAAAATATATTTATTTTTAGATGCAGTTTCCCCACAGTTTGTTTTAATGTTTATGTATCTCTTCAGATAGAAAAAAAGATACATTAACATTAAAGCAGATTATCACAAGTTCATATTTTATATATATATATATATATATATATATATATATATATATATATATATATATATATATATATACGAAGACAGTATGTGAAATCAGATTGATATTTTGGTGTAGAACAATTGTTATCTGAAAGAATAAAATTGAAATCTTAATGTAACAAATAAAAGAAGTGTGATATTTCATATATATATATATATATATATATACATGCACACAATGTTTCATCTCTGAATATTTATACTGTGGCAACACACTACCACTTCTTATAAAACTAGAAAAAATAATTCAGATTTTTCTAGTTTTATCAAAAGTCGCAGTGTGTTGCTACAACAAAAATATTCAGCTATGGCTCCTCTTTCTTGATGAGGCTTAGAACATTTTAAACAACACTTGTGTGCATATCTATATATATATATATATATATATATATATATATATATATATATATATATATATATATATATATATATATATATATACATACATAAATGACCATGATTTTGACTTAAAAGTATAGAGAGCACAGTCATCCAAGAATCAACTCTAAATTTATAGTCATGTTTCTACAAAATATTCCCTTTCCTGACCAAATTAGGATTTGGGATACTAAAAAATATAATCAATGAAGATGAAAGAAAAAATAAAGAATAAAAACAATGATCAAATTTTATATATATATACATATATATATATATATATATATATATATATATATAGAGAGAGAGAGAGAGAGAGAGACAGACAGACAGACAGACAGACAGACAGAGAGAGAGAGAGAGAGAAAGAGCACATTTAAAACCCTTGTAAAATTAAGATTTTGTTTTTGTGAAATAATAAATTCATAATAAATATGATATTTCAAAACCAAAGCCGATTTATCTGATTTTTCATACTGCATTCCTTTTTTTCTTAAATATGCAGATAGATAGATAGATAGATAGATAGATAGATAGATAGATAGCTTTGTTAATCTAGTATAGGGTAACCAGTGTAAGACTGAGAATGAGAAGTGTACTCATTAATATTCTGCTCATTTTTGGCCTTTGTGCCAATCCTAAGATTAGTAAGTATATATATATATATATATATAAAACACTTAATTTTCAATTATTAACAAGAAAAATCTTACATCTAAATCTCAACCTAAAAAATACATACTTATATACTGCTAATAATTTGAATTTTGAAAATATTAAATGAGTATTACAAATATATTGTTTTCTCACATTTTTTTTTAAATTTCCTAAAACGTCCGTCCTTATTAGAATATTATATTTTTTTTGAAAAGAAAAAATCTATGAATATTTCTCTTTTCTTTGTTTTATTCTTTTTTCTTATAATAATGAAAATCCTTTTTATTTTCACTCTATTGAGTGACGGAAATAAATATTTTAGATTTCAAAGTAAATTATATATATATATATATATATATATATATATATATATATATATATATATATATATATATATATATATATATATAAATTCATGACTGAGTTTATGTGCTTGATCTTCAGGTCAGTTTAGACTGAACAAACTTTAAATTTGACGATACACCTGAAGATCAATCATGTAAAACTCAAAATCGTGTTTTTTACCCTCTTTTGTTTCATTTTATTAAAATTCTGTAATATTGCTCAGCATTCTTACACATAGAGCACTATATTTTACTGGTTTTAGCCAAAAATTTTAATGATAGATAGATAGATAGATAGATAGATAGATAGATAGATAGATATGAACTCAAAGTTGATTTCTGAATTTGAAAAATTATCCTTATAGATAAATTAAGAAAATTTCAATTGATGAATTATTTTATATTTAAATTTCATGTGTTTCCTTTTGTTTTTTAAATTATCAAATGACAAAAGAAATGTAAAAATAACTCTAAGCCCACCTATAAAAATCATGAAGAAAAGAAAATATTCTAAAATGTATTCTAAAATTGCCAAAAGAATGAGTTATTTCACTTCTTTTGTAATAATTAAAATTTTTTCTAACAATTCTATTTTACCTTGTTACGAATATAAGATTATATATATTTTTTGTCCTTTGTGTCTTGAACATTTTGAATCAATGGAAGTTATAAAAGGAATTTGAATTAATTCTCTTTTGGTAACGCTTTAAAAAAGTCCTATTTTTACAGCAAGATTTTATAAACGTCAAACCAGATATGTGTAAAAGATAACAATATCCACACTTTAATCTTTTATCCAAAAATCTTTACATTTGCCCATCAGTTCTATTTTTACATTCCAATGGCTGCTTTCCTGATATTCAAAATATTTATTTACACATAAGATTAATGTAAGCAATTGTAACACCTTATAGTTAATATAGCTTGAGAACATTTACATTTAGGAAATATTTAAAGAAATAGAAACTATTATTTTATGGTTCTAAGAATCAATAACTGGTAGACCCAATTTTAAGACCATTTTATATAATTTTCGTAAAAGTTAGTCAATATTAAAATCTTATATTAATATAATACAGAAAAAGTCTAGATTAGTTTATTTTGATGGCATATCAACCATTGTACGCTATTTGATGCTAAATCTGGTTTATACATAAATATTAGATATATAGGATTTGTAAACATAAGTCAACAAAGTTAAATAGTTCCAAGTATTGCTATGAATCACTAACAATTCAATTAAGCATCAGTCATCTGTTTACACACACTTAAATGGTCAAACAGTTCTATTTCAAACAATTCAATTTAGCATGTCATTTGTTTGCTTTCAGTTTAAATGTCAAATAGTTCTATTTGATCCATAGATAGGACTCTTTCAGGTGCTACCACTCTAGGCCAGAGTGGACCTGGGAGCTATGGCAATGAAGAGGTGCTCCACATTTCCCAAAGCCCCAGTATTACTGAAGCCTCATCATCAGATTGCTGAGTGTTATATCAGGACACTCGTTGAGGTTGGGGTATTAGCCCTCTGCGGAGATGCAATCAGTATATTCTATAGTCAAAGCAGACTGGGCTTAAGAAGAAGTTGAGAAGAGTTTCTGCTTTTTAATTAAACCATTATTTCTTAAAGAATATCAACATTCAAACTATTTTGACTTTTATTAGAACTTTGAATAATTGTTTTGTTTTGTTTTTTTATCAATCTTTTTCTTATCAATTCTATTTTGGTTTGGTTTGGTTTAGTTTGGTTTGGGTTCTTTGTTTAATGGCATATCAACCCTCTTGGATTATTTACTGCCCAAGCCATTTTTTAGAAGAGCAGTAGTGGTACTATTTAACCCATAGCTGGAAGTAGGGATGAGAAGGTTCATGCCTTTCCCAAGGGTATTAATCTAAAATGAATGTAATAACATTAGTGGAGTTTAAACTTGCTTACTACAACATTGCGATCCAGTACATTAGCCCCACTATATCATGGGGATTCCCCCTCTCAGTTTTGTTTTATTGTTACTAATGTAAAGTTACATGCATTATTTGTCCTTTTTATCTTAAAAATGTTCAATCAATAGGAAGAGGTCAGAATACAGGAAAGTTATAAAAATAAATTCATTCTTTTCTTTTTTAATAAATTTAATTCCTTTAATTTTCTTCTTTTTTTTTTTTTCTTTTTTTTTTTTCTCCTGCAAGATTTTTTTTTTTTTGATTTTATTCAAATCAAACCAAAAAAAGCAAAAGATGATAATGTCCACAGTTTTATCCTTTATCTAAAAACCTTTATATTTGCCCATTTTTATTTTTAAATTCCATTATTTTATATTCATTTCAGTGATAATCAAAATATTTGTTTAGTCATAAGATTTCTTAAAAGTCAGTCATGCTATATCAAAAAAATATGGATAAAGAAAAAATTTGTAAAATTTATCAATAAAAATTAAATATATTATTTATCCTTTATCCTAAATAAATATTATAAATATATAAATCTAGATTTTGAAAAGTTTGTAAAATTTACTAAAAAAATTTAAAATATTATTTATCCTTTGTGTTTTGAAAATTTTTAATTAATAAAAGATCAAAATGGATAGAATCTTTAAAAATAAGTTCTCTTCTCTCGTAATAAAAAAGATTCCTTTTACTTTATTTCTTTTTTTTAATCCAAGATTTTAATCAAACCAAGCCAAAAAGATAACGATGTCCATTGTTTTAGCCCTTATCGTAAAATCTTTACATCTCCCCATCAATTCTATTTTAATTCTTCTATTTAATCTTCCTGAACATTTCTCTGACATTCAAAATGTTACTTTCACTGGACTGCATTTAAAATTGATGTGTACTA
>OY757938.1:45448140-45465640 GCA_963585895.1 Sepioteuthis lessoniana
CAAAGATTTGACGACAGATTTCTGTTCAATCCTGAACCACTCTGATTTGCTGCCATTTTGACCAGCCTCAGAACAAATAATTTTGTGAGATTAAAATATTTTTTGTGATAAACCAATTCCAACCAAGGCAGATGTTTAATTGAATTGTTAGTGATACATAGCAAACAGGATTTGGCATTAAATAACCTACAATGGTTGAATTACCATAAAACCAAACCAAACTTAATCAATCAATGCCATGCATCATATTAACAATTATTAAAAATTCTAAGTCAGAGTAAATAACACACAAATTCAATTGGTAGGTAATGATAATTAAAGATGTGAAACTTGATGTTTTGTGTCATTATTCTGCTTCACATTTTTTATAATTGTGTGTGTGTGTGTGTGTGTGTGTGTGTGTGTGTGTGTGTGTGTGTGTGTGTGTGTGTGTGTGTGTGTGTGAACATATGTTTTTATGAATGAAATAAATGTGAATTTTCATACCTCATTTTAAATAAAGAAAATAACTTTAAATAACAGATTACTTGATAGTTAAATCTCATGTTTGAATTAATCTTTAATTTCACTAAAAAGTGAAATGAAAATGGAGAATAGTGTCAAGTACACACACTCTATACAAATCATGAAGGTTAAAAAAAATTGCTAAAAGAATTTAAAATGTATTCTATTGAAAATGACAAAGAATAATTCTCTTGTTATGAATTTTAACCCTTTTTATTTATTTATTTATTTATTTTTTACTCCATGATTTTATTAAAGTCAAACCAAATAAATTTTTAAAATAATCATGTCCATAGTTTTATCTTTTATCCTAAAATCTTTACATTTGCCCATCAGTTCTATTTTTACATTCCAATGGCTGCTTCTCTGATATTCAAAATATTTATTAACACATAAGATTAATGTAAGCAATTATAACACCTTATAGTTAACATAGCTTGAGAACATTTGCATTTAGGAAATATTTAAAGAAATAGAAACTATTATTTCATGGTTCTAAGAATTACATTATTATTAATAATTTTAAGACCATTTTATATAATTTTCATACAAGTCAGTCAATATTAAAATCTAATATTATGATAAAGAAGAAGTTTGTTTTTACTCAATTCACTATTCCTTTAAGAATCTCAACATTGAAACCATTTTGACTTTTATTTAAACTTAAAATAAGTTTTTCCTAGGAATCAATCTTTTCCTAAACAATTCTTGGCCCAATCAGCTTGGGCTGTAGAATACACAAAAGCATCTCACCAGAGGGGTAAGATCCATCTCAAAACGTGTCCTGGATATGACACTGAACTATCTGATGGTGAGGCTCCAGTCCTGGAGAATGTGGAGTACCTTTTAATTGCCATTACTCTCTGGTCCACTCTGACCTGGACTGGTTGTACCTATTAAATGATTTCAAGAATTGTAAATAATCAAACAGTTCCGTTTGATTTATACATGGGACCTGACTGTATTCAAACAAATGATTAATATTAAATTGAAATATTAGTATTAGATAGCAACCATTTAACAGTGTGCAAATGAAACTTTTAGTGTTAGACAGCAAAACTTGAAACCAATTAATATGAGCTCTGGTTCATTTAAAAATTGTTACCTACAAACTATTTGTTTACAAATCATATATATTTATTGGTTGGTTGTTTGGGTTTTATGTCATATCAACCTTTGTATGTTATTTAACACAAAATCCGTTTTTATGCAAATAGTTCTACTTCAAACAATTCAGTTTAGCATGAGCACACAGTTTAATTATCAAAAACATTTCTATTTCAAGCTATTTAGTTTATTCAAACAGTTCTAATTTGAATATATATTTAATACATATGCATAAAAATGATTTAGCATTAAATAAACCACAAGGGTTGATATGGTATAAAAACCAACCTAAAAATTCTATTTTTTTCTGTTATGAATTTATTCGTCCTTTGCATCTTGCACTCTGTTGGCAGGGCTTAGAATACAATGACTGTATCCCTTGTAGAGGGGTAAGACTTCCCTCAAGGATTGAGTGTCCTGATTATGGCACTAAACTGCATTTGATGATTAGGCTCCAGTTCTGGAGCTTTGGTGAATGTAGACTATCCCTTCATTGCCATTACTCCCAGTTCCACTCTGACTCAGAGTGGTAGTACAAGTTAGGGTCCTACCTCTCTGACTCAGAATGGTAGTATCTGTTAGGGTCTGATCTTATGGATCAAACAGATCTATTTAAAATCATTACTATTCACTTAGAATACTTGATACCATATAACAATGAATTATTTGTATTAAGAATAGTTACTTGAAGTTATAATTGTTTACTAAGGATTATTATTATTACTTACTTGAAACCATATGCCAACAAATGATTTTTAAATCGAGACGATTATTTGAAACCATATAATCATTAGTATTAGATAGAAATACTTGAAACCATACCATAAGAGTTTTTTTTACACTCAGTTATATGGGAAAAAATTGGAAAACAAAGTAATCAAAAGTGAAGAATTTATTGTGAAGGGAAATCAATGTTAAACATTTTGGTTTTAATGAACCTTCATCAGGACTTTAGAATGGGGATACCAAGTTATATGGTATCAAGTATTTCTATCCAATACAAATAATTTGCTAACATCTATTTGTAGACAAGTACTACCATTTCAGTTCAGTGTCGACCTGAGAGTACTGACAATAAAAAGGTGCAACATACTCCCCAAACCTCCAGAACTGAAGCCTCATAATCAGATGCAGTTTAATATAAAACCTAGGACAACCCTTTTTGGAGGAGGAGGAATGGTTCTGCTTCAGAGGATACAGTCAGTATATTCCCAGCAACAGAACAACCTTCTAATTGAAAGAAAATACCTTCTATTTTTTTAATTCCAAGATTTTATTCAAATGAAACCAGATAAATTAAGAAGATAACAATTTCCACTCTTTTAGCTCTTATCCTAAAACCATTGGAGGGAGTCGCCTTGGTATAGTGGTTAACATACTGCACAGTAACATTGTAGTACGGGAGTTCAAACTCTAGATATGCTATTACATTCACTTTCAAACTAATTCCCTTGGGAAAGGTATGAATCCTCTTATCCCTCTATGTTAGACTTTAACCTCAAAGTGAGTTCAAACTCCAGTCATGCTATCACATTCACTTTCAGACTAATTCCCTTGGGAAAGGTATGAACCCTCTTATCCCTCTATGTTAGACTGCAACCTCAAAGTGAGTTCAAACTCCAGTCATGCTATCACATTCACTTTCAGACTAATTCTCTTGGGAAAGGTATGAACCCTCTTATCCCTCTATGTTAGACTGCAACCTCAAAGTGAGTTCAAACTCCAGTCATGCTATCACATTCACTTTCAGACTAATTCTCTTGGGAAAGGTATGAACCCTCTTATCCCTCTATGTTAGACTGCAACCTCAAAGTGAGTTCAAACTCCAGTCATGCTATCACATTCACTTTCAGACTAATTCTCTTGGGAAAGGTATGAACCCTCTTATCCCTCTATGTTAGACTGCAACCTCAAAGTGAGTTCAAACTCCAGTCATGCTATCACATTCACTTTCAGACTAATTCTCTTGGGAAAGGTATGAACCCTCTTATCCTCACCAGCTGTTCTTTTACAAAGATAGATTTGACATTATATAACACAAGAAAGTTGATATACCATTAAACAAAGAAACCAAACCTAAAATTTCTACATCTACATTTTTCAATTACATTAACTTTTACAACCACTTCTCCGACATTAAAAATATCTATTCAATCATAGCACCTACAATATTTACTGTAAATAGGTTTCACCTATTTTTTTATAAAAAGTTGATTTTCTTCTAAACCAAAGATATGAGAATTTTATTATTCTGAGAGAGACATAATATAAAACAAAAGATATTATTAGGTATCATTTATTACCAAACTTTACAGTACTGAAAGTGTAACCAAAAAAAATGAATATATAGTAATTCACAAAGCTCTTTGCTTCGATGGGGCGCCGAATGAGACTCGAACTCACTCGTGTAGGTTTGCTCGTCAAGCTTGCTAACTGTTACACCACCAAAATGAATATATAGCAATCCAAAAATAAGAATACTCCTTGGTGTAATGGTTATCGTCGTAGGAAATGGACCCGGTGATACGAGTTCAAATCCTGAACGAGACTGATTGCATTTCACATAGCACTAATACCTTTGGGAAAGGTATGAATCCAATTATTCTCCCTCCAGCTATGGGTAAATAGTAGGGCAGACAAGGTTCTTCAGCCTTGGTAAGGCAACTAGTCTAGGAGAAGGAAAAATCTTAATTCAAACCTGTTAAACTTCGCTCAAAAATTGACCTTGTGTCATATCCTGCCCAAACGGAGGGGTTGGTAAATATGAATACTCCTTATTCATGCAAATTATTTTTGGTTACAGAAGTGTCACAATTTTATTCTTGGTTAGAGTTTAATTGCCAAACTGTTTGGTAATAAATAAAACCTAATGTCATGATTGCTTCAAAGGCAACTGTAATAAATTCAACACAAGATCCTCAGCTGGTGTTAGCTACTAAGAGAGTTTCTTACCACCTTTTTAATGACAAATAACAATGCCAGACCTGGTACTTCTGATTTCCTTACTCAGTAGCAGAACTGGTACTTCTGATTTCTTAAAATACAAGAACCAAACTACAACATCTAATAATCTCCATTTTAATTTTATAACATTCAAGTTGTATCTTTTGGTTATATGAAAATGGACCTTTTTATTAAAAAATTGATTGGGGTGTATAGTTTTATGAGATTATTCTACACAATTTTCAGACATGTTATCTTCATCTTTGTTGTTTCTAACATGTTTTTGCTAATGCATTCTTTGGTTTTCATCTGAAATATGTTACAGCTCAGAATAATTTCTAGAAGCCTCTTTATATTTTTCCTTCTTTTGCTTTCCCATCTACTCAACAAGAATGCCATATTTGGAGTAGAATCATAAATAATTTTGCGTGTTATTTTTTAGACTGTTGTCCTCATCTTTATTGTTGTTAGTTGTCACACAATGTTTTAGCTGCTGTATCCTCTGGCCTTCCTCAGGTGTCACTTATTTATCTGGGCATAGAAATGATTCAACCTGGGAAATCATTTTTAAAGCTTAATGGTTGGTCAAGCAAGGCGTTCAAGAAATATGAAGATGTTATTTAAATAATGATATTGTTTTTACGTCTATCAATTCATGAAGCATCACAAGAAATTTCACAAGAAGCATCATAAGATGAATTTAAAATGTAAAATCCAATGGCATAAGTTATTCTTGATATTTTTTAAGTAATTTCCATACCTAGATAAACAAGGAACACCTGAAGAAGGTCAGAGAATACAGCAGCTGAAACATTGTGTAACAACTAACAACAATAAAGATGAGGACAACAGTCCAAAAAATAACACACAAAATATTGCACATCAAGCCTCATCACAAAAATTCAGACAGAATCATGAATAGTCTACACTTTTTTCAGACTCTTTCTTTCTGTTGTTGTCAATGTTATCATAATGTTTCAGCCAATCTATTCTACAGCCTTCTTTAAATGTACAAAAATACCTTTTTCTGAGAAAAGTCATAAATTTTCCAAGGTTTGTTTTAAAAATTAATATTTAATGCTAAATCAACTGATTAAATGATTTGAGCAAATTATATATGCTATTTCTTTCAACTTCCATATTTTCCAATGTTGTTTTTTGTCTATCTTTTGGATTTTGGTGTGTCCCATCACCTCCTTCACATATTTCAAAATACAATAGATATATGAGGAAATTTAAAGAGCACAGTGGCTGAAAGTTATGATGAAAATGTCAGCAACAAAAAATAAGGAAATCTAGATCAGCGGTTTTGAAATAGTAGGCTGCAGAACTCTGTGGGTCCATAATTCAATAGTTGGGGTTCTTCTACTAAAAATTTGAATTTAAACTTATAGAATCACTATAGTAACAAAATTTATCTACCTCATCAAATACTTTAACTACAATGACTACAGAAGCTGAAATAATTAGAATATAGAAAAGCCCATGAAGTAATGATTTAACTTGGGAAGGTCTGTGAGAGTAATACCAATATTATTGGGATACTGGATAAGTCAATAAGCCTGGCATCACTCTAGATAGAAAATTTGTTGCAAATCTGACATACTTCAGCATGAAGCATCATTCTTCACATGAAGCTAAAAAGAATTATTGTAAATAGACCTGTATCATTTGTCAAAATTTCTTGATAATTTTCATCACATTGAATATTCAGACTATTGACCTTATCTTCATTGTTATACTTACAACAATATGAGCTTGGGTAAAAAAATTGGACATGATAATATATATATATATATATATATATATATAAGGAGACATTAGGTTTATAAGAACCCCAAAAATTCACTCTGATTTATCTGGCAAAAACACATGGTGCAGTGGATTAGGCATTTAGTTGGAAGTACTACTGAAAGAAATCTTCTGGAGGTTGCAGGTTCAATCCCAACTATAGGTAAAAATAACAAGGAATACTTACAAAAACTTAATACTTTTACCCGGTCATGGTTAACAGAATTAGAGCAGTCTAACCCCATGGGTTCAATTAAAGGTTCTGTGTAGACTCCCAAGTTTGACATGAAACAACTGAAGAAGGGCAAAGGACCTATTGGATGAGACTAGGTCAATAGTCCAAATATTCAAAGAGATAAAAAAAAGACTTGTACCATATAATATAAGCCAAATAAACATATGTATTTACACAACCCCTCCCAGCCCACTTGGCTGGGGCTGTAGAATGCATCTCTGCAGAGAGGTTAGACACCCCACACAATGGGTGTCTTGGAGCTTTTGGAAATGTGGAGTAACCTTTTATTGCCATCGCTCTCAGGTCCACTCTGACCTGGAGTGGTAGCACCTGATGGGGTCCTATCAATGGGTTAAATAGAACTGTTTGACCATTTAAACTGAGTACAAACAAATGACTTATGCTTTATTGTATTGTTAGAAATAGAACTTTTTGACCATTTAACTGTGTTTAATTGCCCAGTCAGCTGGGGCTGTAGAATACACCGACTGCACCTCTACAGAAGGGTAAGACCCCCACCCACCCAATGAGAGTCCTGAATATGACACTAAACAATCTGATGGTGAGATTTTGGTGATGCTGGAGCTTTGGAGAATGCAGAGTACCCCTTCATTGCCATCGCTCCCAGGTCCACTCTGGCTCAGGATGGTAGCACCTGATAAGACCCTATTTATGGGTTAAATAGAACTACATACTTATACTAAACTGAATTGTTCGAATTAGAACTGTTTGACTAAACTGAATTGCTTGAAATAGAAATGTTTTGGACAATTAAACTCTACTTACATTTAAACTGTGTGCTTATGCTAAACTAAATTGTTTGAAATGGAATTGTTTTTGTCATTAAAACTCTACTTACACTAAACTGAATTGTTTAGTATAGAACTATTTTGACATTTAACTGTGTGTAAACAAAATCAGTACTTATACTAAACTGGATTAGCTGAATTAGAACTGTTTGAATAAACTGAATAGCTTGAAATAGTTTTTGACAATTAAACTGTGTACTCATGCTAAACTGAATTGTTTGAAATAGAACTATTTGCATTAAAATGGATTTGGCGTTAAATGTCCTACAAAGGTTGATATGCCATAAAACCCAAACAACAAACCAACCAACCAATTAACTGTGTTTAAGCAAATGACTGTCTAACAGAATAATTAGTGTTAAAAAACAATACTTTTAACTCTATGCCTAAATTGTATTATTGCCATTACATGACAATATTTGGAAACATTTGACTGTGTGCAAATGAATGAATATTTAACTTTCTGGAAACAAAT
Organism: Sepioteuthis lessoniana; assembly: GCA_963585895.1. Lineage (NCBI taxonomy): Eukaryota > Metazoa > Mollusca > Cephalopoda > Myopsida > Loliginidae > Sepioteuthis > Sepioteuthis lessoniana. Next base: position 45,456,005 of record OY757938.1, read on the forward strand.
GATCAAGTGTAAATAGAATTATTTGTGTTAGAAATACTTGAAACCATTTAATTGTGTGCAAAAAAATGAGCTCAGGCTCATTTAAAGATGTTATCAACAAAATGTTTACAAATCATATATACTTAATATGTATGTATAAAGAGAATTTGGCTTTTAATAACCTATAATGGTTGATATGTCATAAAACCCAACCAAACCAAATTGACCCCTCCACCACAAACAGGATATGACACAAGGTCAGTTTTAAGTGGGGTACTGCTGGTTTGAATTCAGATTAGACTAGTTGGCACACCTAGGCTTAAGAACCCAGTCTGCTCCACTCTTACTTGTAGTTGTCAGTGGAAAAGAATTCATACGTTTCCTAAGCATAAATTAAATATAAACACACATTGTTTATTCAATTTTATCGACATTCTTTCCAACTTCTTGACAAGTGTTTTAATTTCAGGTTTGAATCGGTTGATAAATTCACCAAATTTTTCTTCCCAAGCACTTTTGGACCCCTCATAGGCAATCATTGATGGCAGGGGGCACAAATGCAAAGAATTGTTTTCAAAATTGCTAAAAGATGATGGAGTCAATTTTTTTAAGAACTAGTGTGGAGTGAGATGGAATTGATGTGCATGTAGTTTCATATAAAATTAAAAGGCTGTTGAATAGATTGGCTTAAATATTATGAAAACATTGTCAACAACAGAAAGGGTCTGAAAAAAGTGTGGAATATTTAGCTATTTTGAAAACTATTCTTTGCATTTGTGATGATGGCCTATAAGGGGTCCAAAAGTGCTTGGGAAGAAAAATTTGGTGAATTTATCTACCAATTCAAACCTGAAATAAGAACACTTGTCAAGAAGTTGGAAAGGATGTTGATAAAATTGTATAGACAACATGTGTCTATATAGATATAAATCAAACTTGTTTAAAGGAGTGAATACTGCCTAATTATATATATATATACATATATATATTCATATGAAGTCATGCTGGGAGGGTAATTTACTAAGTTTTTTTGCTTAGATGTGGTGGTGAAAATTCAATTAGCTTTGTTCCAGGGTGCTTTTCCCGTACCTGCCTACTCACCTAAAAATGGTACAGGCTGGGTTTATTGCCCAGTGCCTGTGGTACCCCTAATGTGAAATGCCAACAGAATTAAACAATTTTTGCATCCGCCCCATGTTACATTAGACCAATCTTGTGTCAAATTTTGGCGTCTTAGGAAGCTGAATAAATACCATGCACGTATTTGAACTCAGGTTACTGAGTTTATTTCCTACAATGATAATTATTATGTCATGCATGCCTCCCTAAAATGGATTCCATTTAAAATAGAAACGATTTGTAAAGGTCAAAGGTTGCTTATTATCAAAGTTCATTAATTACTGTTTGAAAATTAAATGGTAAAAATAGAGGTCTGTCAGAATATTTCCTTTTTAAGGGATTCCTTGAATTTTCACATTTTTGAAACCACTGATCTAAATTTATTTTCATGTATCTAAGTTAAATAGCTTTTTATATTTCATGTCTAACATACAGAAAATTAAAACTGTTATTTTCCATTGTCGCTTTACTATCTCTGAGAAATTGCCGAAAACATTTGCAATCACCATGCAGCTTATTTTTCAATTTTTTAAATCTAAATAATTTTTTTAAATTCCTATTGTTAATCTTTTGTACAACAATATACGTTGTTAAAAATTCTCAATCTTTCCAACATGTCTGACCACTTTTTTATAGTTTTCTTTCCCAAACACCACCTCATCTCATAAATTTGTACTAAGGAGTACAAGGGAGACAAATCTCTTGAGTAATTAAAAAAATGGTCAAGAATTTTGACACTGATTTTTTAACCGTATTGGGGTTTTTTTTGCATGCTAAATATTTTTTTTCTTTCACTCAAAAACGTTAATTTTTTACTATATCAAAATATTTTGTATTTGTTTAAAAATCAATTTTGTTATTGAAATAAACCATCAATTCATATCAGCGTCTGAATAACTTGAATCATCAGATCCTAATTTTTGCTGTGTAATTTTTTAGTAGGGTTTGAGGACATGAGTATTTGAACAAAAGGACAATTTGATTTTAATCTCTTTATCTAGATATTCAGAAACAAGAACCAAATTTTTGTAATGAACAACATAAAAAGACATTTATTTAGTCATATCTTTGTGGTTCTGAATGCTAGATTTCTGAAAATATTTTTTTGATAAAATTTAATGAAAAAGTTATCTTTTTAATGCTTTTCAAATCTTTGTTCAGAATTGATCAAGAAAACAGAAAAGATTGTCAGTCTAGTCACTTAATTTAGATACCCTCAAAAGTTTTGGGTGGTCCCAGCAGTCTAATGTAATAAAAACATTTGTTCTTGTTCAAATACTTATGAGAAGTATTTTATGTAGGATAATGCTCATATCCAGGCAATAGAAAGTATATATATATATATATATATATATATATATATGTTTTTGTCATATATATATATATATATATATATATATATATATATATATATATATGACAAAAACAAGTGAAAAAACAGAAGCAGTTTTTACTACTGCCACAAATTTTAATGAAACTCCAATGGCTTAGACACTCATTGGAAGTGATTATTTTCCTTGTTTATTATTATCAAAGTTCTTCTGAGAAAAAGTCAAAGAAACTTATTTTTCTGTATTTCGGAGAATTTTTTTTTTAGAAAATTATGACTATTCGCCACAACTATAAGAACACTGATAACAATAATCAAGGAAAATAATCACTTCCAATGTGAGCCTAAGCCATTAAAGTTCCAGTAAATTCATGGCATTAAAAAATGGTTCAGTTTTTCTACTGTCTGCTTTGTTTTATTTCTTTTTTAATACTGTATATCTGTGATAATGCTGAATATTAATTTGATTTGTATGATTTATGTTATTTTGAATTATGATTTTTTTTATAAATTATTTGTTACTTTTATTCTTGTTTTCTTAATATCATATCTTTTTTTATTGCTTTCTTGTTGATTTTTATTTGCGTTTATCTGTTGATATTGTTTATTTATTATTATCTGTACTGATTTATCTATTATTTTAAGAATATATTATATTTAGTTGATTTCTTTTCATTTCATGTTAAATATTATTTTCTTTATCAGTTAAATAAGAATTATGATAATCAATTTTTTAAAAAAAGTAAATTTTATTTCAGATTGAAAAATTAAGGTTTTAGTTTCCAACATCCTTTTATCTTCATTAAACTACTTGTTATAAAAATAATATTGTTGTTTAAAATTTTACTTATTTATATTTTTAAAAAAAATTTGTATAACTTAATTTAAATTTATGAATGCAATTAATTATCAATTTCTCTAACAAAAAGGATTTCTTTATGACAGTTGTTATTATCAAACAATAGAAGTTACTTAAATAATACTCCCAAATATGTCCCATAATAATTGCTACATTTAGCGTATGAAATTTATATGCAAATGTAACAACTATTATGGTACAAAGGCATCAATAATTAATACTGCTGTCCCATAATAATTGCTACATTTGGCATATGAAATTTATATGCAAATGTAACAACTATTATGGTATAAAGGCATCAAGAACTAATACTGCTGTCCCATAATAATTGGTACATTTAGTGTATGAAATTTATATGCAAATGTAACAACTATTATGAGATAAACTATTATTTTAATGAATGAATATTTTTATTAAGAAAACTCACTCAGAAAAATTCTCCTCATTAACCATCTATTATAATTATTATTACAATTTATCTTGCAATTTATATCTTTTATCTGGATATGGAGTTCCTATTTAATTTAAGTAATGAACACCAATATATAAATAAGATCATTCATAAGTCAACATACAACTTACAGGGGGGGGGTTCAACTCATAGTACCTAGTTGCATAACTTATATGAAATCTTGAAAAGTCCCCACGGTTAATGGCTAAAGAACTGAACTGCAGACTCGTGGTAAGCAAGTTCAGACCCTAGTCATGCTACTACATTCACTTTCGGAACAATACTCTTGTGAAAGGCATGATCCCCCAGCCATAGGTTAAATAGCATCACTACTGTTCTTCTACAAGGATGGCTTTGACATTAAATAACCCATGATGGTTGATATGCCATTAATCAAAAGAAACCAAACTAAACCTGATATGAAATCCAGTTGAGCCTTGTCAAAAGATTAATGATTTTACTACATTTAATTTTTTTTTTTTAAATTGATAAATTACTTTATATTTCATTATGAAACAATTCTGATGTTTAAAGTTATCATATTGCAAAAACCTCATTTTTATTATTTATACAACATACTTAAACTTTAATGTGATAGAAAAGAAACATTCAATAATTACATAGAAAAGTTTGAATTAGCCATGAAAAATACATTTAAAAAAAACTAACTTGAAATAGTAAAGAACATTGTGAGAGTTGGATCAGTATTTTAAGTTATCAGTTTGCAAAAACCTATCTTCATTTGTATAACATATTTAAATAACATAGGCATGCGTGCCACATCTAAGCAAAACTTAATAAAGAGTACAATGATTAGAAATAACTGATTTTAGCTGTTTTCATTGTCATAAAGAAAACTTACTGACATCTTCACTTCAGTACTCACCATAGCACACCATACTTGCACACCAATATCTTTTTACAATGAAATCAATTACCTTTGGGTAATCTATTCATATGACCTTGTACCTAGCTTAGTTAAATTTGGTAAAAAAGGAAGCTTTCCCAGGTATAGTGAGTTCAATCCTCACTGGATACTCTAGTGATCTTTGCCAAATCAGGAAAAAATTATGCTCTGAGGATTTAATTAATCACACTGTTGCAGGGGACTTAAAATTAAGTGTAAGTGCAATATCCAAATATCCTAATTTTCAGAGAGAGAGCAACATAACATCATTTAAATCCCTCCAACTCGGGATAAATAGTAAGGCAGATTTTTGTCAACCAGTTGAGAAGAAAAAAAACTATATATATATATATATATATATATATATATATATATATATACACTCCTGGACAAAAATATAAGACCACCCTCAAAAATGGAGAAAGAGATATTGTTTACAATTTTTAAATTATGAAAATCAGATATATGAAAGATAAAGAACAAAAACAATTGAATTTAAAATATGAAGAAATTTCAATTCATTTTTTATATGTATATTAGCATTTATGCTTAATTTTTAAATTTTGTTTCGACATAAAAATAAGACCAGTGAGAAGAAGTATAGGATAAAAAGGCAATTTTTTTATTTGATATTTTATAAATCCGCTGTTAGCTTTGATAACCTAAAAAATTCAGTTCAGCATACTATCAAGTAGTTTCTGAAGTTGAACTGAAGGTATTTTTTCCTATGCATCTAATATTGCATTTTAGAGTTCAGAAATTGCTGAGTACGGTCAGCATCCTTCATAAATTTTTGTAACATTCAATCCCGACAAATTTTCTATAGGATTGAGGTCTGGAGAGCATGCTGGGTGGTCAAGTAGTCTTTTGTTATCAATGCATTATAGATAGCAGCATTATCTTGCTGAAAAATCCATTCTTCTCCACTTAGACAACGCCCTTCTTGTGCAAGGGATAAATCATTTAGCATCTTCACATAATCTGCTGCTTTTTGTTGATCATTGACAAATTGTAGTTTAAGTTTTCCTGAAGATGAGAAGCCCCTCCACCAGATCAAAAGAGGTCCTCCTCCAAAATGCCTAGTTGAATAATTCTCTTCTGGAAAATATTTTACATACCAGTACTTCTGAAAGCCATCTGAACTAAACTGAATTTCTTTTCATCCAAGAAAACAACTTTTTGCCATTTTTTAGCTCTCATGGTTTGATATTGATGAGCATATTCCAGTCGTTGCTTCATAGTTAACCTTGGATGATGAACTCTTTTTTCTTATGCTTAATTTTTTCATTGTTTAAATGGCTTCTAATTGTTCGAGTACTGCAAGGAGCATTCACTAGAGATTTTAATATTTTTGAAGTTGACCAAGTTTTCTTTTTTACTTTGTGAACAATTCTTCTCTTGAATCGGGGAGATAATTTTTCTGGCCTGCGAGTCGATTTATTTGTTCCATACTTATTTGGACTTTTCAAGTAATTGCAGATAATGATTTTACTGCATCCTAAGGCCTCTGAAATTTCTCTCTGAGATTTTCCAACTCTTTTCAGAGAAGTAATCTCGCCTTTCTCAAATTCAGATAATTTAATTTCTTTTAGCCATTTATGTTTTTAGTATTTTAAGTATTGCAGTTTTAATAGCTTTTATATTATGTAGACTAAATATAATAATTTTTTTAATTGAATTAAGTCCTTTTTTTCTTTAGGTTTTATTGATGGTCTTATATTTATGTCAAAAAATAAATTTAAAAAATTTAGGATAAATGCTAATATACATATAAAAAATGAATTGAAATTTCTTATTTTAAATCTACATGTCTCTTAACCTTATCTTTCATATATCTGATTTTTATAATTTAAAAATTATAAACAATATCTTTTTTCTTCATTTTTGAGGGTGGTCTTATATTTTTGTCCATATATATATATATATATATAGTTGGGCAGACTGTTGGCAACCAGTTGAGAAGAAGAAAAACTATATATATATATATATATATATAGTGACTGCCACTTCTTGGCAGAAGAAGGTCATCTCCTTGATTTCTGAGGGGATTGTGGTGTAATAGTTTTTGTCATAGGAAATGGACACCACAACCGGAGTTCAAATCTTGGACAATGCTGTTTGCATTTCACATAGCACTAATACTCTTGGAAAATATATACAAGTAACTATTTTCCCTCCATTTATTGGTAAATAGTAGGGTAGACAAGGCTTTTTGACCTTAGTATGTCACCTTGTCAAGAATAAGGAAAACTCTGAACTCAAACCTGTTAAACTCTACTTAAAAATTGACCTTGTGTCACATCCTGCTCCTGTGGAGGGGTTGGCTGTGCTGTTTATATATATATATATATATATATATATATATATATATATATATATATATATATATATAGACACGCAAACACAATTAAAATTATGACACTCACAGTTAGATAAAATCGAAATCAACAGTAAAATCAGTAATAATCTGACTCAAGATTTTTACACAGGAAATGAAAGTGTAAAGCAAATATCACATTAAATAAGATTAACTCATGACTCTAAGTTTCATGTTCACTTGACTATCAGTTTAGTAAAAAAAAAAAAAAAAAAAAAAAAAAAGACAGAGAAAGGCTCATCATAGTGTAATAATTAAGAAGTTAATCCCTCTGACCAATTTCTTAGTATAATGAATTCAACCCTCATTGGGAACTTAATTATTCTAACCATGTGCCTGACAATGGCTAGATGATAGAGCAGACTGAGTACTTTATAGTCAACCAGTCTAGGTGAAGAAAAACTTTGAATTCAAACTAACTGTACTCTGCTTACAAATTGACCTCATGCCCCATCCTGGCCATAGAGATGGATTGGATAAATAAATATGCTACACTAAGTTATAATTATTAAAAATAGAGGTTCATCACAGTGTAATACTTCACAAGCTATTCTCACTGACCAGTTTTTAAGTATCCTAAATTCAATCTTTTCTACGTACTTTATACAATCATCTTGTTTCAAGTTAATTCATACATAGTAAGAAAAATGAAAAAGGGGGAAGCGCCATGACATAGGGACTAACTGCACTTTCAGACAAATAATTTGGGGAAAAGTATAAACTCCCTTACGACCCCAGCTGTGGGTTAAACAATACTACAACTGCCCTGATACAAAGATTGCTTTGGTACTAAATAACCCACAAAGGTTGATATGCCATTAAACAAACAAAACAACCAACCAACCTAGCAGGGATTAGAATTAGATCAATTTAGTCCGATGGATTAAATAAAAAGTGTGGTTTGAACATAAACCTTGAAGAAGGCCAAAGGTACAATGACCATAACAACCAAGATAAAGATACTCGTCTAAATAGATTAATGTATGCCAATAGTAATTCTTTGTTAGAAATCCAGATAGAAGATATATTATCGATTTTTTTAATAAAAAGTTCATTTTCTTCTAAACTGTGATTCAATTATTTCTAAAGAAACATTATACAGTCAAAACAAATATTATTAGGTACTGTTTAATACCAAAATCATTGAATTGAAACTCTGCGACCAAAAATAAAATTGCATTTGTATAAATATTAAAAGATAAAAACAAGTGAGAAAAGTTTGCAAGAAAAAGAGCCATTTAGTGAAACCTCGGAAGACTCACTCTTGGCCATGTAGAAATTATTTTCATTATATATATATATATATATATATATATATATAGCAAGAGGGCTCTTCAAATATATATATACTGACCTAGTGGGTAGAGTATTTGCCATTGGCCCAGGGGACCGGGGTTCAATCCTAGATTAAGTCATACCAAAGACTCAAAAAATGGTACTTGATGCTGCCTTGCTTAACACTCAGCATTATAAGGTACAGATCAAGTGTAAAGTGGAGCAATCCAGAAAGGAGCAGCACCCTCCCCTATACCTCAGTGTAGTAGCTAATGAAAAAGGAAATTTTGCGTCACCTTTGACTAGTCACCAACTCTACTTACTTATATAGCAACAAGGTGGTTCAAATATATATATATACTTATTTTTGGACTATTATATATAGATATTTTTAATTAGTTAATAGTTCTGATAATAGATTTTGGTAATAAATATTAACTAATAATATCTGTTTTGATTGTACTATATTCTACTAGAAATAAGACCCTGGTATCTTTAGAAGAAAATTAACATTTTATAAATATTAAGAAATATATTTATTTATAAGTGATATGGTATTTACAAAGCTAAGTCTGGCACATGGTCCCTTTATTTATGGGTAATACTGTATATAATTGCAGTTTATACTAAATAAACTTGGAATATTTGAAAACGGAAACCATTACCTAATAATCATTGTATCTTTAATGTTAGTTTCACAATTCCCATAAAATAGATTTCATGTCTAAACTAAAATATAATTTAATTTTTTTTTGAATGAATTTATGTATATAAATAATCACTGTTTAAAAATATAACCATAATCTATATTGATATTATACAGTATTGAAAAAAACAGATTGAAAAAAACTGAGCTACTTGTTTATCATTGCCATAAATTTTAATGAAACGTAAATGGCTTCGACACATAGGAAGTGATTATTTTCATTTATTGTAGTTGTCAAAGTTTCCTTAGTTGGAGTGAAGTCTTAATTTTCTAAATAGGATAATTGTATGCTACAATTTGACTTTTTTCAAACTCAAACAACTGCTTACTAGCCATTCACAAAGGAGTAATCACAAATCAATGAAAAGAAAATTCTCAGAAATTTCCAATTTTTTTTTTTGGCATTTCTAAGAATTCTCTTTTGTGAAAGTTATGACTCTTTACTATAACTTAGAGAACATTGACAACAATAATCAAGGAAAATAATCACTTCCTGTGTGTCTAAACATTGAAATTTCATTCAAATTTGTTGCAGTAATAAAAAAAAAAATGGTTCAATTTTTTTCACTGTCTTTTTTTTTCTTTTTTTTAGGGGGTGGTGTCCAATACTGTGTATAGATATTAACTGCATTT